>JBBIGA010000038.1:18912949-18930031 GCA_037576975.1 Alestes dentex
TGAAACTGTGAAGAATAGAGCTGGTGATATCTCTTTATGTGAGAGTGATTTTGTGCAAAGAACTTCATGAACATGTTCTGTATAGCCCATAGACCTATTACAACTAAAGTGAATTTTGCATAATAGGTCCCCTTTAAAATATGTGCTAATTCTACACTAGACTACATAAAATCTGACACTAAGTCATACCTAAAAGTTACTATTCAACAAAGGATGGAAACAAGAGTGTACGGGTGATACAGTTTTAAGTGTGAACTGTTTCAAATTACCTTTCAGAGCAGTAAGTAGAATATAATTCTCCCCTGAAGAAACCCTTGTCCTCTCACAAAGCTCAGGGAACAGTTTCTGCCACCACAGAGCCTGCAGAGAGCACAGGACATTCATGAAAACCGACTCTGGCAAGTGAGCCCTGTCATGCATCTTTATTTAACAATTTATATAAGCCACAGTTGTGATTCATATCTGTAAATCTGTAACTTTTCCCCAAGTGTCCCATGCAGTGTTTCCATATGAAGAAATCCTATGGCAATTAAAAATAATGATGTATTTGAGCAGTGTGATGATTTACCAATTTGTCATTTTGCAGCTCATGGTTAGCATAGGGGATGATCGCCTGGGGACAGCGGTCCAGCAGCCGCTCAATGGAATTCTCGTGCTGGCCCAGCTTGGTGGCACAGAGCACATGGACACTCAGGCCAGCATTATCTGTGTCTGGCAGTTGCTCCAGAAGAGGCAGAATGGAAGACACATCCACGGTAGGGCCACACAGTAGAGACTGCAACAGACAAGTTCCACAGTGTACAGGAAACCTGTGTACACCCTCCTGACTGAGACTGAATCAAACTCTCTCTCAGAAATTCCTGTAGGTTTCAACTACATACTTTAGTAAGTTTAGCCAGCTGATGATCTTTTTTACAACAATCGGAACTGCAGCGCATTATTTATACAAACGGCAACTAGTGTGGTTACAGACCTGGAGTTTCTGCAAGTCTTCCTGGTGATCATGGGTGATGTTAAAGTGAACAGGAGTCAAGATGCTCACCCATGGGAATAGTTGCCCATAGTGAGAGCAGGAGTTAATCTGGAAACGAAGGGGAGATTTAGAAATCGCACGTAAGGGTGAAATGAACAAAGAGGCTAAGGATGTTGATGCTATAGCCATATGCATATGCACTAATGGTATACTAATGAAAGGTCAGACTGAATCTGTAGAGCAAAGGCCACAAGATTCAGAATGGTTTGTCCCAGTGGGCAAAATAACCAGTGGCAATCAGAGGTCACTCCCCACGCACAAATCAATGTTTTAGTTGACGTGGCTGTGGTTTGGTGATGACCAAAATCTAAACCAAATATTTGTCAAAGGAACAGGGCAACAAACTAAAATTTTTTTTTTTTTGTCAGCAGGAGGATCTTTTAACTCAAGCAAATGCTCATTCAACCATTTTGTGTCACTTGCATTTTTGAAGATTTTGCCAGACCTGACCAACATTTTGCTGCTGAGGCTTTTGGAGGGTCTTTGGACCACAGCCAATTCCATCAACTTTTTCTATATAATATAAAGTGTACAATGACTGTAATGTAACCAAAGTCCTACTAAGTGGTTTGATGTGATCTGATGCATTATAGAGAGACTTACTAACTCATTTCTTCACAACAGTGGTGATAGGAACCAGGGTTGTGATCTCTACAACGCGAATATGGGCGATCATTCCCTGCCCACGATAAAGTCCACCTACCAGTTTTCATATGTAATTTTGATAATAGTTAAATACGTTTTAGTTCAATACCTTTTTTGAAAACTACCATAAAACATGGGCATTAAACTCTTCTGACATCTACTTACCACCATCATGAACAATTCTGACTTGTTTAGAATGCCTCATTTCACACAACCACTATGAATAACTTTGTTTACATCCTTGTTTACAATTTTTTGGGTTGAAAAAAAATGGTGGAACACCTATTTTGACCTACACCTTAAAATCTCAAGTGATAAGTCTATCTGTGCTTTCCTATTCAGCCAGTCAAGTTTTGTTTTGTTGGACTGGCGCTGTGGATTGAACTCACTAGGTCCTCTGCAGTTTTGAGGGCTTTAATCCCGGAGCAGTCCCTGAGGGTGATGCGGTCAATGTAGACAGAGATGAGGCGGAACAGGAGCTCATGGATGACTGGTTCCTGAGACGAGGCCACAAGTAGAGCCTCCCAGAAATCCACCAGCAGTTGTGGACTGCTCTGACTCTCCACACTGTCCTTACACAGCTCCTGATACAGACATAAAAAACAATGACGACAATCAACAGTGAGTCAATGTTCTGTTTAAAGAAAAACAGTAAGCCTCCTGCATGTTTGTACCTGAAAGAAGAGGTCAGCTTCTTCCAGCTTGACCTTGCTGTTCTCATGCAGTGCCACCACTGCAGCCACCAGCAGGCCATCCTGGGTGTCATGCAGGTGCTGAGCCAGTTCTGTAGGAACCACTGCCTTCCCTCTGCCATGCAGAAGTAGCTTTGGCTCCTCTATGAAGCCATACACCTGCAGCATCTGACCAACACAACGAACATGCACTAAGAACATAGCTTTTATTTTTAGTTTTAATGTAAATGTCATATCAGCATCAACCCACAATTTCCATCCCTAGTTCAAGTTGCACTAAATGGAATTTGATCTGAGCTAATTAACATTTTCATTAGTTGGTTCATTTCTAAATGCAAAAAAAAAAACAAAAAAAATGCATTTATCGAGTCACATATTATGTAAACAGGTTATTTTCTAACCTGCTGCTAAAACATAAATATGGGCAGTGGTGAGTAATGTTTCTTCATTAGCGCTTGAGCTGTCTATACAGTATCAACAGTCAACAGGCAAAAGAGCAAATAGGTCAATTTGGTCACTTTAGGTTTGTAGTCTTACACAATAAAACACATTGTTAATCACAGCTGTTTAATTTGAAACGTAATTCATGTTCATTTCAATCGCAGTTGTCAGTTTAAATGTTGTGATTGTGAGCCTTGCACTTCATAGATGTTCAACCAGCTTCCTGCATTTTATACATCTTACAACACCCAAGCAGAGAAATGAACAAGTGAACAATCAGATAAACGAACAGACGACTGCTCCTCTTACTTCAGCGTGGCGGTCCATCTGCTGTTGGTAGAGCTCCAGGTCTCTTAAGCGCAGTGCTTGGGCAGCCTTGCACAGAGTGAGGGTGACGGAAGGGGCTCCACAGGCCTCCAGTTGTTCTAGGTGAGCGAGCACACAGGCAGGGCTGGCCTTCATCATGAACGAGCTGCTAACCACATGTGGCAGCTGACCAGGCTCCGCCTTACTGAAGATGTCCAATACTGTGTTAGCTGTCTCCTAAATAAGGTGAGGGACACAAACGTTTTTTTTTTTTTTTAATCTGCTTCATCAACTTTTAAAGCTGTCATGCATTGCCATACTGAACTTTTAACCAAGTGTTGGGATAACATTGGTATAAAGTAATCTCAATATGAGACTATTTTAAATAATAATAATAATAATAATAATAATAAGTACTATCACTGTCAATATAGGTTTCACTCACTTCGCTGAGCTCTTCCATGGTGTCCTCATAGAGAGAGTGCTTGAGGAAGAAAAGAAATCCGCTGCCATATTCAGCTGCAGTGCTGGTGCACATGGCCATGTTCCTGTGGATCACCTCAGTCACAGACAGACCAGACATCTTGTAGTATGGGAGCGCCAAGTGATAGTCTCGCTTACCCAGTCTACACGCAAAAATAAAAAAGTCACAGTGACCTAAAACATACATTCAAAAAAGGTCTTTTTTTCTTTGCATGATACTTCATTATTTGAATAGCTGTACTTAATCTACATTTACTGAAGTAGGTCCTTAAAATCCGCCTGAAAACGGTTCCAATGCAAAATAACAAAATACATCAGTAAGTCATGAAAATGAAGAGCATGTTACCACAGCGATTATTCCATACCTACAGAATATAGAATCTTCAGTGATGCAGTATATCTAGAAACGCGAGCTTATGTTAATAACGTTAAATGTACCAATACATTCTGAACAATTCAATGCCAATGACAATGAAACGAATACAAATGCATAAAAACACAAGTTCTACAAATTCACAGGCAGTTTCAAATGAGAAACAGTTAAACTGTATTGTTTTCATACTTCTGGCACACCTTCAGGTTTGATATGACTGTCTACTCACAATGCTAAAAGTATAAGCCCACTGTGAATGGCAAGCAAGCTGCAACAATCAAGCTGCTGCACTGCTCAGGATGCGCAAAAATACACAGTGCTGAAAAAGTTTCAGACCAAAACCTAATTTCCTGAAAAGAAACTTACTATTCCTTTAGTTTTTATGTATTTTAAGCTGTTCTTTCAAAACATTTAAAGGGGACATATTATGCTAATCTCACTTTTTTTTTTTTTTAAAAACAAGTTATAATAGGTCTAGGGGCTAAACAAAGCGTGTTCATGAAGTGAGAGTGATTTTGTGCAAAGAACTTCCTGAAAATGTTTTGTACAGCCCATAGACCTATTATTACTAAAGTGAGTTTTGCATATGTCCCCTTTAAGAACAATAAATGACATACACAGATAAGTTTTTGTTATCTATCAATACAGCTTAAACTAGAACTGAGAACTGTTGTCTCCAGTTCCAGAATAGAGAAGATACTGACTAACCCTACTTTTATGAGAATGTAATTAATGCCTGGGATACACTAAGCCGCTGTAACCGTTGTAGTGTGCTCGAGAGCTAATGATGGCGATCATCAGTAAGATATAGGTGGTGCTACTTCTTCACTGTTAGCTTGGTGCATCCCAGACCAAGAGTTTGTCTTCCTGTTAACCTGCTAAAGCAATCTCCCAACTGGGCACAGCTCCCCTGGAAAGCTTCCTGGAGTTGGACTCGGTCAGACTCGCTGCACCTCTGGTCCAGCAAAGCAGCCCTGAGGAGCAGATGAGCCTCGCTCAGCAGGTGCACGCAGCTCTGAGACAGTGGGTTAGTTTGTTCGTACCGCTTACTGTATTCCACCTGAGGCACATACAGAAAGACATAAACAGATGTGACATAAACACCATGTTGTATCAAACTGTAGTCATAGGGTGAACTGGATGCTCTGCACCATAATTTAGTAGTATGTTAAAAGCTTTTGTCAATCTACTTTCTTCTATACCTGTAACATACTACTAATTTTTTTTATTTTTATTATTTATTTATTATTTTATTTATGTCTCAGATATTCAGATTTTATATTCAAATTTTAAATAGTCTAAATGATGCCTACACAGTCTAAAGGAGCGGCTCAGGACACATTTCACTGCGTGTTGTACCTGTATGACTATGGATGTGACAAATAAAGAATCTTGAATCTAATCAGTACTGGTTAAAACAGCTGTGTTTCTCTGTACATGGAAAAGACATGAAAAGCAGTTGATTTCAAACTCCCTCATTAAAGAATGTAGCCAACTGAACAAATATATGCAATGATCACTGAGAAGTCAGCAACCAAGCTGGTGGAGTTGAGACATCAGGAACCAAACGTTTAACACAACGTTTTCTTATGTATCCATACAAATCTATAACATTTTTTTAAACAACAAATCTTTGTTATTTTTATAGTATTTCTGTTCATTTGGATTTATTCTAACATTGTATGCTGTATTCACAAGCAACAACATAATGTGAAGAAAAATTGAAAAATTGTTCATGGCCACTTGAGACTTTTGCATTATAGTAATTCACAGAATTTAATATTATTTACAGTGGAGTACCAATATACTCAGCCCATAAATATTCATTTATACAAACTAGGGGGGTAGAGGCTATTTTAGTGATCATACACACTATATGGACAAAAGTATTTGGACACACCTATTTTTCAGGGTTTGGACTAGACTGCTTACTGCCATTGAAGGATACCAAGACATTTTGAACAATGCCATGCTTCCAACTTTGTGGACACAGTTTGGGGAAGAACCTTTCCTATTCCAGCATGACTGATCTCCAGTTCACAAAGCAAGCTCCATAAAGACATGGTTGGATGAGTCTGGTGTGAAAGAACTTGGCTGGGCTGCACAGAGCCCTGACCTCAAACCCATCCAACACCTTTGGGATGAAATAAAACGGAGATTGTGAGGAAGGCAGGGGGTGCATGCACTGAGGTGCATGAACTGAACGTGCTGGACTGGGCTTTTGATTGGTGTTTGCTGTTTGCAAACCTTAGTGTTCAAACACTGCAACTGCATTTAAGATCATGCTTATTCTGTAAGTGACACTGCCACATCTTTCCTATGTACATTATTACACGTTGGCACTGCAATATCACAGTGTTCTGATGTATTATTACAACCCTAATTATTTCTATAAATAAATCAGAAATGGCTGTTTAGGATCATCTACTTGAAAATCAGATCAGTTTTGATACTGTACCATCTCCCTGTAGAGCTGTAATGTAGATACAGTGTTGATCACATACAGGTTCCAGCCATGGCCACTTTCGTTAGGGTCCTTCGGCTTTGAGGAGATCTTCCTGGATCTGGCACAAAAACATACACACTAGTTAGATACTAGTGCACCTCTATGAGGAGGACTGATGTTATAACCTGACCCTACTGGTGCTTAGCTTTGCACCATATTTTGAACCCCAAAACACTGAGAACCTAACTGATAACTGTACTCAGAAATCTCCACAATAACACGGAAACTGCAAATATTCTGCGCATTTTTTTTTGCTTTTTTCGCATTTTAGTTGTAAATTATTAAGAAAAATATAATTTACTAATTTTGTAACATAAATAGTAATCCAGACATACATTTAGCTAAATATAAATCAGAGTACCGGATGGCGCGGCCACATCCAGACGCCTTCCAGACCGCTCCGCTCAGACTGTGCTCTTTTTTAGTTTTTTATTTATCTATTGTTTTGCATTTCTACTTCAGTGTGTTTCAGAGAATTCCAGATTTTTAATTTAAAGCGACCCTCAGGAGGGAGTTCCGACCTCAGAGGATTAAATACCGGGTGGACGGAATAAGATGCGCCGCCCGGCCAACAGTAAATAACAGAACTGTAAAAATTTTTGGTGATCACCCGTACATTTTACTGTATTTTTATTACTAAAAATTACACTAATTTATTACTGTATTCATCTGTTTATACCAAAGAAAATGACCGCGCATACCAAAGAAAACGCCCGCATTAATTACAGTACAGTCTGTACAGGGGTAACATCTGTATTTACATTCCAGCACTGCAGGAGTTCAGTGTAAACCGTACGCACACAGGCTTACCTTTATATTTTCGTGAAAGTTCATGTATTAAACTGAGTTCAAAATAAAATTGAAGTGTTTTGGGAGCACATTTGGGGGCGTATTTAGGATTTACACTATGAAAATAGGCATTTTTAGGCATTTTTTCACTATACGCAGTTTTTCACTATACGCGGGTGCGTATATATATATATACATACACACACACACACACACACACACACACACACACACACACATATAAATATATATATTTTAAGGCTGATACTTAGAACTAGACCCTCATCCCACTATGATCAGATTTATTAAAATCAGATTTACTATCATATTTATAGAAATTTTACTCTTGAAAAGTTCTAATCACACAAGAGGCACACTGATACAAAGTATACGAGTTAACAAAGGTTTCTTGTTTTGTTAATACAGCCAAAGAAAAAAGGAAAGCCCAGTATTGAAAAGTTCAGGCAGGTCAGGGGATACAACAGTCCATTTGTTGAGTACAATCTGCTATGCGTGACTAAGATGATTTAGGTTATTAGTAGAACAGGGCAACGGCTGCTGAGAAATCCAGTACTAGTTCTTCAATGGTTGTTTAACAAGAACAAGACCTTTTAAACTACTGTGCTGATCCCTGGAAGTTGAATTAAGTGGATCTATTGCATCTGAGCAGTTGATATGTGACCTGTTTCCTTGACTGCTAATACTAGCCCAGTTTTGACAATTATCGCAAGCAGCTCCTAGGTGTCACGTGAAAAGCTCTGTTTTAGAATCTACGAAATCCATTCATACTGCTGTGCCCGAACAGTTTTCATTTCCTCCACATAAAAGTCACCCAACAAAAGAAACCCTCAAATACCAATGAAAAAGGGATCTGGGATGTTATTAGATTATGTTAGCAATCAAACATGGGTAGGTTAGCATTGTTTAAAGGTTTTAGGATCACCATGTTGTTAGAGGGTGCACACAGGGCTGACTTACAGAAATGACCTGGACAGGAAGCTCTCCAGAGCTGGGTTGGTGGATGGCTCTATACCTACCGCTAGGAAAATCCCTGTCAGTGCTTTGTGCTCTTTTGATTCGCTACAATACAGAGCATTTACTGAGCGTCAATGCATGTGAAGCATCATTGCAGATGAGCAAACACAATCACACCATTCAAATACAGCTATGATCAGCAACGTGTTTCAAAAAATTGTGAACAAAACTTATGTTGGTTAAACGATGCTAATAGTAATGAATACTAACTAACAAAGCATTACTGGTATTTTAAATAAAACCATAAAATAGGGAAACAGTTTTCTAACAGAAATACATACAGCCTAACTGTACAACTATGAAACTTTGTGCTGCATGTTAATGTGCATTGTGCATTTTCTGAGGTATTTTAGTTAATAACTTCAATAGGTGGTGTCTATACAGGGCACAAACCATAAATAAGTGGTTAAAAACAATAGTCAGACCAAATAAAGTGGAACAGAGTTAAAGCTAGCAATGGCCAGAGTGGTAGGACCATGCAATGAAAAACAAATTCCGTAACAGTGGGTCAACTGCGGGTCAATGAGCTGGACAGAAAAGACTTACACAGTTCTTTTAGATGCTCGCTCAGTTTCGTCTTTGCTCTCCACATCAGCAGCTGTGAGTAGCACAATATGACTACCATCATGGCACAGAGACTTCAGACCAATGAACAGCTGGATACGCAGACCACATACTTCCATGGTGATGGGAGGACAGGCCTGGACAAAAACAATTTGGGACAAAAGTTGCTTAACCCTCAGGAGATAATTTAATTTAAATAATTAAACAATTACGCTTGAGGAAACGGCACTGACAGTCAAAATTCATAGACTGTATGCAGGGTTACGCAGTAAAGTGAGGGCGACCAAATTCTAATCCCATTTACCCTCATGGTTGTATCGATGTAGGGGTCCTCTGCTCGAGCAGCCACGGCACTGCACCTCACTGAGAAGCACTGCAGAGCATTTCTAAAAAAGAGCAAAACGACAAAAAACATTCAAAGACTAAGCTATGGGGTAGGGAGGAAGGTTTCCACAACAGCACTGATGCAGTCAAACCATTCAGGTAACCCCACAAACATAAATAATGCTGGTCAAAGTATTTGAATAATCTCAATTTGGCGTCTTTCTACATTATACAGCCCTACAGCAACACGGAAACCTCTTTAAAAAGATGTTGTCAAGTATCATAGTAAGCTACAGCAAACCACAAACTCTGCATGAACTATTCTGTAGGGTTTTTTTGTGGAAGGTCTCCTACCTGGTGATGACATATAAGAACTGGTCACAAAGGGCTGCCTGATGTGCCTTCTCTGGGTACTGGTAGGTGGAGATTAGCTCTACGGTATTCTTCAGGCTGTACATAAACCCAGCATTGGGCAGAGAGAAAAAACAGAACACACAAACAGGCTCACTCCCCTTAGGGTCACTGGCTTCATCCCGATTACCTGGATAAAGAAGAGAAGTAAAGAGAGTACTGAGAAAGCAATGATGAATGCACTGCTCACATTCAGTGTTTTTCAAGCTAAGCCTGTGGAAGTCACAACGTACAGAATGCCGACCTGTGAACACTGGGTGGAGCTGCAGAGAGTGTAGGCATGTCTCCTCCACACTGCAGCCCTGGAAGAAATCTGGAGCAAACCTCCTAGAGATGAGAACATAAGACAAGATTAAAAATGCATGTGAATCCACGGAGTACCATACCAATCTAATGGGAAACTAGGCGTGGGGAATATGACATTGTATGATGATATTTCAACCTTTCATCCTCTCAAAAACAATGTTGATAGTTACACCATTTGGTAACCCCAGTTAATTCTCTTTTCGGTCACACTTGAAGCAAAAAGTTCTTTAAGTACTAACAACAGCCTCAGAAGAGGACTGTCATTTCACCCACCCCTACAGAAATACCCAAAAAGTGCTTATTGTACCTATATAAGACATAGGAAACCCCCATGTTGTTCCTTGCTTCTGTCTCCATAGCTGTCCACTCTAAAGACACAGAGACTCCACAGTCTTTTGCATCATCTCCCAACAATTCCAAATGCTTTGGGAACACAAAGAAGTCATCCGTCTCATGGGGACTAAGTGGCTCTTTTTTCGCATCTAGACAAAAGAGTGAGATATAATATGAACAGAAATACATTCAGTCATCTGAGATTGACAAACAGTGTTTCTGGCAGATTTATTACTAATTCATTCACAACTTTGGATTTTAATTACATGTGCAAAAGTTTGAACACCCTGGGTAAATGATATGTTTGTAGGTTAACACATCCTCTACAAGGAAAAAACTTAAATATGCTAATTGTATTGCCTTCATTTATTAATGTAGTTAATCCTTTAACAAAAACAGAACATCATTTCAAAACTTTGCAAAAGCCAGACTTTATGTTGCATATTGTCTTCCAGTATGTTGAGTCAGGAAAATAAACCAGAACTACACAATAAAATTTCTCCACAGAAGATGTGTCATTATTTTTCCTCAGAAAATAAACTAAACATCATTTGATCCAGGGCACCCAAAAATTCTGCATAGATCTGTATACTACAAACCAAAATTTTGGTTTTATCATACAGCATAATGTCAATGTCACAACAAAGGTGAATGATACCATCTTCAACAAGGCCTCCTGCAGCCATGATATCAACAGGCATAAGTGCATGATCTTCTGAGAACTGACATGTCTTCTCCAGCTGCTGCAGCTTCACCACCAGGACCTCCAGCTCAGTCTGCAAGGCCAAGTATCCTGCGCAGAAAGCCACCTGTGACGGGCTCCAGCCGGGGATGTGGAGGATGAGGACCCTTTCAAAGTCCAGCACGGCCAGCTTCTCACTCAGGGCCTGAGTCTTCAGGCTGAATACAACCAGGCTCTTGGCACAGCCCACCAGCAGGTCACCCTTCAGGGGACAGCAGGCCATGCACAAAGGAGGCTCAAACAGCGGGATCTCTATGATCTCCATCTGCTCCTTGGGAGCTCCACCAAAGGAGGAGCCACGCAGAAAATGTCCAAGCAGGCGCACCCCGACCCGGGTCTTCTCAGCAGCCTGGTAGCGCCAGTTGGTGTAGGCCCTGAGGTAAGTGGCATTGTTCTTCTCCTCGATAGTGACTAGGTAGTCCCCTAGGAGGAAGGATAATGAAAGACAGACTCATATGTGGGTCACCTGAAGAAAGTGGAGCCTGACAACATCAGCATTCAATTTTTCCATACAAAAAGTATGATATCAGATCTCAGGGGATTCCCTGCTGCTACACAGAGCACACTGTAGATCTGGATTCCCTGCTACTACTCAGAGCATAATGTAGATCTGGATTCCCTGCTGCTACACAGAGCACACTGTAGATCTGGATGCAATGAATGGCGCTACAAGAGTTTACTTTGTACTCACCAGCTGGACTGTGCAGGATACTAAGGACTCTACCCATGGTAGAAAAGCGGCATATTAGAGGACACTGATCTTCCTGCATCTGATATGCCTCGATCTTGCATCCTCCTGCAGACACCACGAACAGAGCCCCTCCACCACAGCACACCAAGCCAGGCTCCTGCTCGGTCGGGACAATATGCTGAGAGGCGAAGGGATGGCAGTTGTACACATGAACCATTTCTGCAACATGGGTGTTAGCTACAGGACGAGCTTAGACGAGCTTTTCCTCACCCACTTCGACCAGTCACCAGAGCCAGATCAAAATCACATGCTTTGCTGTCTTGTGATGATCAGTCAAAAATCATTAGCTTCATAGCCTGTACTTCCGCTCCCAGTCTTTTTCACGTTAATGATACAAGTTGACAAAATGATAAGAATCTTTTCGGTTTAGAGCTGTCGACAGACTCTGAAAGTATATTAAACACCTCGGGCATACTTCCTGTGTGGCAATGCGCACTGAGGGTTAGCTCGCACGTAGAACCTGGTCGCCCATTGGCTTGTTTACCTGTCAATCAAGCATTGTGACACTACCAAAGTAGAGTTCCCCATACATTAGTCCTGTGAATGAAGTAAGACCAAAAACATGTACCCCAGGTAATTCAGGTAGAGGTATCAGTCAAGATCAGTGAGCTGGGACACACTGACATGAGGAGAATGGAATGAAAATATTGTGTTACATGTGACCTCTGTTTTTACTTCAGGAAAAAAAAACCTGATTTATCTTGGATATGAAGGAAAACATTAATATTTGTGAAAACTATCACTTTTGTGCTATGGTGCAGTAAAGTAAAAATGTTAATCAGCAAAACAAATCTAAGCATTCAGGGGCCAATGCAGTAGCACTGAAGTTTGTGTAAAACACCCTTTTTATTAGAGCTATAATGGAGTGCAAAAGTTTGCTATGCACACATACACTAACACACACTTTCTTCCAAAAAAGGTGAAACGTTTTGGGGGTCATAACATAAAACCTATTGTTTCTTACAGCAGTGTGTCAAAAATGTTGTAGTGTATTAGTGTATCTTTTTATACTTCAAAACTACTGTCAAAAACAAAGTTGATAAAAAGGCATAATTTTTCCTTCCTCTACCTGGCAGTAATAGGCCTCCATAATGAGGAAACTCAACGGATAATGATAAAATGAGAAATTAACAAAGTTTTGATGTTAAATATAATATCATCATGATTGTTAATCTGCTACAAACTAAAACTAGCTAACCTTACTCCTGTCAGTTTTTTTTATTATTGCATATTCCACTGCAACCTCCTGAAGTGTCCTCTCGGTGCAGCATTGTTGTTTCTGCTTTTTGCTACTGCTTTTTGCATTTTTACATGACTCATGTATGGGAGCTAGCTGCTATAATGAAAAACATGTTCATATTCTGTAAAACACCTGCTGTTTCAGCCAGCTCCAAATTCACACCACTGTACCAGTGTGTCTGCCCACTCTATGGCCCTGTTCATACCTAGCATTAACATGCATTTTCAGTGACCCGATCATAAGTGGCTGGCACTAAGTACAAGTGTGAATGGGGGACTATACATATTGGAGGTAATGAGGGATGCATATCACCACATAATATTTATTTTGTTCTCTAGAAAATTCCTGTAAGGCTGATTAGAAATTGTCTGCTATCCAGACAAGCAAGGAAATTTCAGTCTCAAAACCAATGAAAGATCTCAAGTGGTCGAAATGCCACTTGAGCATGGATGGTGGTGGCCTAGTGGGTAGAATAATTGCCTCTGGACTAAGAGGTAATGGGTTCGAATCCTGCCTTCGGCATACCACCTGAGCAAGACCCTTAACCTCAAGTTGCTTGAGGGTTAGGCAATGGAAGAAGCTTTGAATAAAAAGGGTCTGCTAAATGTCTTAAATATAAAATACCACATTTAAGCTTGTATTCTGTAGAGGTGGTGTTAACTTATTTCCATTCAGAAAATCAACAAAATATGCCTCTTAAACAGAGGTATGCATTTTCCGCACTGAGCAGGGTGATTCTTGCCTACTTGTTCATACCAACCACAAGTGCTGACAGCTCTTAACACACTTGACTCTAATATTCAGATGATGGTGAAGGTCTCCAGTAAGTCTCCAGAAATGTCTGTAGTACTGAACCTAAATTGGTGGCGACCCCTGAAGGGTAAAGCCGAAAGAGAAAGAAGAAGACTGAACCTAAATTGGTGGGTAAAATTTATTGTTTCAAATGAGTATGTTGTAGACAACAAAGTGTAAATAGCTGTTTAATCTGCAACATTAATTCAGCATTACCACACTGTCAGTGGCACTGAAGATGACATCCCAGACAATTAGACAAATTCATGGAAGCTACCATTTTGTAAAACCTACAAAATAATGCTGAGTTAATAGCCAGTCTAATTTTCACATGCAGAAATCATGTGAAAATGAACAGAGAGTGTGGGACAGGAGGAAGAAGAGTATGGCTTACAGCCCAGTAAGGATGCACATGTTACGATCACTATAAACAATGCTTACATACCAATGTAACTTAAGTAAAACGTGTTACTGCTCACCACACCTATTTTTTATTCTTGCCTAACCTGATTTCTAGAGTATATGCAGTCACTTCCCATTAAAAGGTATTACAAAGGTGGCATATGGCAGTGATTATAGTGCTTTTTGAATTTTATAGTACACGTTGTTCGACAGACAGTGTGTTCACAGCTTCAGTGCTTTTAGATGGAGGGAGTGTCTTCTTTCTCCAGGGCAGTTGCTGGTTGCAGCTGGGGCTCGGGGAGGCATGGGGATGTGGGGAGGGGGCAGAAGCCGTACTGATCCAGAGGGCGTTTGCGCTTTTGGAGGCTTTTCAGTAGTTCTGATTGCATCATTATCAGCCTTCAGTACACAAACAACACACAGTTACCTCATCACATACAGAGCCAAACATTACATCTTAGTTTTTGATCAATGAAAACTACTTACTGTGCTTTTGTAGATGGAACAGTTAACCTCTATAGGGATTTTGATCTCAGGGCCCTCATCAGTGGTGGTGTGTGAGCCAGTACAAAAGCCTTTCACCTTTCATTGAGGGGTAGAGAAGGTATTCAGTCAGTGTAATCATTGTCTGTTGTGGGCATCTATTTATTTATGAATTTATTATCCATGTTACTCACAGATGGAGACTCTTTTGGCTGACACTGAGTGAAATCAACGGTTGAGGCTTTAGCGCAATCTGTCTCCTGGATGGTGAACTCCACAAAGTAGGCTGGGCCAACAACCCACTGTCAAAACACAAATTTTCAATAGGTACTAAATGATTTTGAACGCTTAAATTTTGCAGGGAGTGGCTGTTACAGACCTGCATACTGGCAGACGTGATGTTCAGAAGAGCAAAGTGATTGGGCATGGTTGTCTCTTTGTTGAACTTTTGTAGGGAAAGATTTGTTGTCTCTACTATGATAGGTTCATCCAGGCGCTCTGCTGTTGGACAGTCTGGACAAGCTTCAACAATGGCAACAGCAGGGACTGGAAAAGTAAAAGGGCAATTGTTTCAATTGGTCAGACCCTTGAGTTCCATTACTACACAAACCAGATTCAGAATATATTTAGAATGCATTTTGATAAGTCACACGGAGAAAACTCTTAATTCACATTACTCCTCATTTAGACTAGTTCTCCTTCTTTTAAAAAAATGTTTTGTTGTTCATAATCGTCAATTACACAAATGAACCGTTTTCATATTAAATAAAACAATACATTGTCTTATTGGAACACAACTGGGCCTAAATAGAACAGGAGGATTTTTTAAACATACTTTAGAGTTTTTAATCATTTCTTTATTTCATTCTTTAAAGAACTTGATTAGGTTAAAAAAAATTCATCTCAATATATCACTAAATCCTGAAAAATCACATATGCATTATTTCACTTTCGGTGAACTTATCATATATACAATACATACAGTAAAATGCAGTACAATACTGTACAATATAATACAAAAATACAGTAAAAGTACAAAATACAGTAAACGTAAAATAATCAAATACATATTTACATATTTCACCTCAGTTCAGTCATCTTACGATCAATGAAAGAAAGAACTGGCTGTTGTCGAGTTCCTTTTTACGGCAATTGATCTGAATTGCACCCCAATTTAAAAATAGTTAATGCTATTTCTTTATAAATGGTCATTTTAATTCAGGGGGTAAACATTCGAAAATTAGTTTGATGAAAAAGTGACTGCATTTTGCATACTACCTTTTCAAAATGTAACATGGATTGATTACAGATGTTGCATTTCTGTATTCTGTTCATTGAAATAAATAACTGAAATCACATTTACAAATACAAGATTACACCTTACCTTGCTGGATGGTGCAGTTATAGTTATGCAAAGTAATAGCAGTCTGAACAGTGACAGAGGCCTCACACTTCCCAAAGACCTAGACGATTTTATTAGATTAGATTCTGTTAGTTCCTTTTAGATTAGATTACATCACATCACATTACGTTAAAGAAGAAAGGACAGTAGTTTATTTCTTAATTTAGGTGGTTTTATTTTGTTATTTTGTCTTTTTTATTTCTCAGTTTCATCGTTAAAACCTTTGTCCTCTACATGGTTAAGTTGGCAGAACTTAGTACAGATCAATGCATTGGTTGTTCTAGTAAAAATGAGAGCTTACTGGTACGTCTGATATAGTCTTTACTTCACATGACTTCCATTTCCTTTGGCTGACCACGTGACACTTTGTCTCCAGGACATCTATCGTCAAATGTAAAAGGTTTACACCTCCTTCCTTTGGGAAAAGCAACCAACCACAACCACCACCAGGTTATCTTGTGACAATTAGCAACAGTTTGGTTTAGATCAAACACAGTCATTGCTGTCATCCTCAAAGTTGGCACATTCACAATTAATGGTAATGTGTAACTAGTTTACCACTAATAAAGGTGCACTGCAATGACTTGAGTGCTGACTCACCTTTGTCTCTTGCTTGACATCATACACTCTGTTGAGAGAGAAGACATACCCCTCGTCTCTGTGTGCATTAATATGATCCAGAGTCTCCTCAGCTGCCTTCACAATAGCCGGGTCCACACACCCTGTAGGAGCAGGCGTGGCGATGCCACTCAGCAAGTGCAAGCACATAAATAAGAGAAAGATGTAATGCAGCATTTCCTCCAGTAAATCTCCTTTAGCTGAACCTCAGCAGATAGAGAAGACACAAATATGTGTGCAGTTCTTGTCAGGCAGCAAACCCTGAACTTTCACCCGCACTCATCGGCAAACAGCAGTGTTATCTGCTGTTGACCTCTTTACATACAGTGAGGAGCATAAGTATTTGAACACCCTGTGATTTTGCAAGTTCTCCCACTTAGAAATCATGGAGGGGTCTGAAATTCACATTGT
>JBBIGA010000040.1:93001-113463 GCA_037576975.1 Alestes dentex
TTATAAAATAATTATAATAACTTCTCCATTGCAAAAGTCTTGATTAGAGGACAAAGATGCTATATATTCCATAAAGGTCTCTACAGGCTATTAGTGATCAGGCCATATTCAGGAAATCAAGCTCATTCAGAGACCAGAGCTGTGGCGCCCAGAGCCCGCTTCATGCTAATTAGGTTAACAATTATTATAAGCCGTTACAGTTCTTTAAAGCCGGACTCCAATGTTTAATCCTTTTCAAATGACAAGATAATGGAGGTGAACACAAATCTCAAAGGAAACTTGGAGACAGAAACCTCAACAGGGACCTTTTAGAGGACTAGACAGAGCGCGGTCCTGACGGGGGAGCAGACAGCGTATTAGCCATTGTCAAAGACTTCATAAGAGATTTCAGCCTTTTCACAATCTATTCAATGGCCTCTAAAGTTAACGTGAATAGCCAGAGCAAGAGCAGCCGCTGTCATTATAAAAGCAGCTGCACCTGAATACCTTTTCTATGACAAAATGGGCTTGTTTCTGATGCTGCTGAATGGTGGAATCAGTTCAAGTCTCGCATATTTACGTGGTTTGTGTCGCTTTATCGTGAGAAATGTTTAAGGTGTGGATAAAATCCATCTAAAAAGGGGGTTGATGAAGTGAGAAGATGTGCTCTAGTGAAGCTAAGAGCTGTTCAGAATTGAGTGGAAATGACAAAAGGTGAGTAGAAATGCTCTTGGCACAAAAGATTCTTATAGCAGAGCCATAAGAAAACCATTTTGGACCACTGAAGAACCATTTTTGGAAATAAGGGTGTGAAGAAGATTTGAAACAACCTTCACCTGTTCTTTTCCAGTTTAAATGTTTTTTTTTTTCCACTGTATGTAAAGGTTTCATTATATAAAGGTTCTTCACACTTTTATTTTAAAAATGGTTCTTCAGGGGTCCAAAATAGTTCTTCTATGGTTTTGTAGCAAGACCATTTCTACTCTACTCTTTTGTCATTTCCACTCATTTCTGACCACTTCACTAGAGCACATCTTCTCACTATATCAACGCTTTCAGGTGGATTTTGTCCACACTTTAAATACTTCTCACAATAAAGCCATAGAAGGACCTCTGAAGAATCATTTTTAAATAACCTTCATTCATTGTTCTTCCTTCTCTACTCTAAAGGTTTTCCCATATTATATAAGGGTTCTTCACACTTACACAACTCTTTACAAAAACATGGTTCCTTTAAAACCCATCCATTAAAATGTTCTTCATGGAACCCACGATGTTTCTTCAGTAGCAATTCATAAAGGTCCCTTTCTGGCAACTTCAAGTGTGTTCTGTTGTTATTGAAGTAGCTCAATCTGAATACTTTTTCTTCCAGAGATAAAAAGGCTTAATGAAAAGCTGATCTTTCTACCACTGTGAAGCGGCTGCTTTATGAAGGTCCAGTCTCCATTAATGCAGACAGACTTTGAATAGCTGAAGCTTTTTAAACGTGACATTTTGGCTTCAAAGTACATCATATTTAACTGGTAGACTGGGTGCCTCAAATAAAGTCTGTAAAGTCCAGATAAAGAGAGTGGGTGGGGTCCACTAGAGTTTCAGCCAAAACTGGTCAGGGCAAGAGAATAAACGCTACTGTTGTTACATATTTGATGAGTGGGATTTGATCTCTTAAAACCAAAACGTGAATTTAAAGGAATAGTTTTATGCTTAACACAAATGAACACAATGGCCCACTTACCCCAGGTGTACTTGATCATCCAAGACATGCTTGATGTCCAAATTGTGCTTCTTTAGTTTAACCCTAGGGCTATCACTATGAAACCAAATGCCTTAATGTTACCTAAAATTATCTTAATTTTGACCTTAATTTAAGGGGTAAAATTTAGGGGTAAAACTACTACCTTTTCCTCTTACTTTTTCAAATTTGCCCCTTAAATAATTTAAGACAAAGGGTTTTCACATTCATACCTTAAATCTAATTTTAAGGTAAACTTAAGGGTTCGGTTTCACAACTTAACGGCCACTTAACTCAAATGAAAGGGTTTGGTGTATTTTCAGGGGTAAATAAAGGCAGGGTTCAGCACATTTTAAGGACATGGTGTTTCATAGTGTATGAGACCAATATAAGTAACACACACTAGAAGATAACAGTCACCCAGACTACAGACCTGCGCATGTGCTTTGGGGACACAGTATGATTTACTGTGATCTAAATAAATGAACAAAACACTACAGAAGCCGCTTCAGGACTGGTGTTCACAAAGCGATCATAAGATATTATTGACATGTTTTTGACAGTCAGTGCCTCAAATTCCAGATTAGCACTGGTTTGTAAAAACAGAGCTTTTTGTCTAAAGCTGCTGTTCACAGTAAGCCATTCTGTGTCCTAAACCACACTGCTAAGTCTTTTCTATCTTAATGAAACGCTGGGTGTGTTTTGAGGTTAGGTGACTCCTACTGTTTAGCCTCCACTTGCAAACTAAAGAACCAAAAGACGTGTAGCCTTATTTAAATGACTTCTTTAAGCTGGTCAGAATGAAGACTATTAACTTTCAGTTCAAGAGCACCTATCATTATTACTACAAATTAGCATCTTCTTCAGTGATTAAAAGTATGTGTTGTTGGTGCTCTTTTCAGAAGATGCATTTTCCATTGATGCAGACCAGTGTGTGGTCACCATACTCCTGACATTTAACACGTAGGCCTGTAAAGGCCTGATAAAGAGAGAGGGTGTGGTCCGCTGGAGTTAAAGCCCAAAGCTGGTCAGTGCAAGAGAATGATCAATCAGTACAAGTCCTGCTTGGGTTATTTAGATGAATGATTTTAAACCGGACATGGGTACACTGCTCATGTGGCTTCATCATATGAAATATGTAACATCTCTCATCCATAAAGGCCAGATAAAGAGGAAGTGGGTGTGGTCCAAAGGCGTTTCAGCCAAAAGCAGCGGGCGACAGTGACATTTAGTTATCAGAAACATACGGAAAACATTGTCATGCCATTCAATCTAATTGCGATCAGCCCCAGTGAAGGCACCAGGGACCTGGGCGAAATGTCAGCTACTCGTCCAGGTGGTCCTGGGGTTTGACGAGGGTGCCGTGAAGCCACATTCCAGCAAAGCTGTGTCTCATTAACTCTTCAAACTGTGATGACTGGAAGGAAAAGGACCTTAGAGAACAGGATCATGTGCTGACACGTTAAATTATTGACACACACAGTGTCGCGCCCACGTCACAACAAATTAGTCGGATTCATTTACCGTATAACCATTTACCTCACTGGTCTTCCACGCCTCATGCTGCTTCTAGACTCAAAGGTTAATTCTGATGGTATTCAGCATAGTACATACCCAAATTTATCCAGTGCTACCTACACTTCCGGAGGCCCCTGCGAGGGGCAGCCTGCTACGGCAGCTCTGCTCATTTCCGAGCTTCTTTCTTTACTTTCCCATTTTTATTCTCTTCGCTTTTTATGAGTTGTAACGTGTACTTTTTATTTTATCTTGTTCAAATTTTGCTTCTTTAGTTTAACCATGGGGCTACCACCATGAAGCAAAATGCCTTAATTTTACCCCTTAAAATTTCGTTTAATATTGACCTTAAATTTTCACACAGGAAATGAAAGGAAATTAATGGAAAAAGTGCACAGATTAAAGCTGATTAAGGGGTAAAACTAATTCATTTACTTCTTCAAAATTTCCCCTTAAATAATAGAGCCTCCTGAATTAACACTGTAAATTTAAGATTAAGGGGTTTCACACTCATGCCCTAAATCTAATTTTAAGGTGAAATTAAGGGGTTGGTTTCACAACTTAACGGCCACTTAACTCAAATGAAAGGGTTTGGTGTATTTTCAGGGGTAAATAAAGGCAGGGTTCAGCACATTTTAAAGACATGGTGTTTCATAGTGTATGAGACCAATATAAGTAACACACACTAGAAGATAACAGTCACCCAGACTGCAGACCTGCGCATGTGCTTTAGGGACACAGTATGATTTACTGGGATCTAAATAAATGAACAAAACACTACAGGAGCCGCTTCAGGACTGGTGTTCACAAAGCAATCATAAAATAGAATGATCTATAATCAGATTCCTCCATTGTTGTGTTGTGTAGCTTTTAATCTGTTGTTTTGCTGCTCTTACCTTTGTTCTGTCCACTTCCTGCCGAAACAATGCAAATTTCCCACTCGTGGGACAAATAAAGGTGATTCTTAGCTTATCTTATCAAAGTGGAATTTACTAGAATATGTCAATATAAGAAATATAACCTTTTTTATGCTTATTCTGTGTCTAGCAATCCAACCATATCATGTTAAAGCTAAATTTTCTTTTTATGAATGAAGATTTTAACAGATTGAGTTATGTCTCAATCTGTCAACTCTCAGGCCCTGCTTTCCTCTGTTATCGAATTTGTCTAGACAAGACGTAATGTTAAACAAAGAGAAACTAGTGAAGCACAAAACGTGTCATCATTTATGATCAAAGCTATCACACATGTGAACCATCTTAAAATGAATAAATTGTTTCTTGATCTCACGCAGCAATAACTGCAGTCCATATTGGCAATTTGATATCTGCCTTTCACATTATTTCAGAGCAATTTGAGCCCACTCTTCCTTGCAGAGCTGCATTAATTTAGATGAAATGACAGGATTTTTGAGTGTGAGCTGCTTGTTTGAGGCCCTGCCACAGCATCTCCTCTGAGTTCAAGTCAGGACATTGACTAGGCACTCCAAAATATGAGATTTTGTTATTTCTCCGCCATCCAAAAGGTTCATTGTCTTCCTGCGTGACCTGATTATATTTCAGCTCACGAACAGATGAACAGCCACTCTCCTTAAGAACTGTCTGATACAGAAACATGTTGTTTTGAATAATAGTAAGTTGCCTGGGGCCTAAGGCACCTTCTCATATCATCCCACTACCACCGCCATGTTCGAATGTTAGTACAAAGTTCCTATTTTGAAATGCAGTATTTGCTTTATGGTAGGTATATGAAGGACTTCAGACAAGTCTGTCCACAGAACGTTATCTTGACAGGCTGAGGGATTTTCCAGGCTTTCTGCCAAGATTGGACAGCAATAAATTTTTCTATTGGTTAACAATGTTTTCTGCCATGCAGTGTTTTCTTCAATAACTGCCACCTTTACCGAGTCCCTGTCTTACTGCGGAGACATGAGCACTGACCTTAGAGGGACCTGTGGTTTCTTGAGTGTTCTTCTGGAACGTTTGATGACTTTCTAGATGAGTTTCCTCTGCGCCCTTGGGGGGGATTCTGGCAGGCAGGAGAAAATGTGCCAATGGTCCTTGGGTGCTCAATTTATAGGTAATGGCTTTCACTGTGGTTTGCTGATGTCCAAGGCCAGGGGTCTCGAACTGCAGACCTGGAGGCCTGGTGTCCAGCAGAGTTTGGTAATTTCTCTGTTCAAGCACACCAGCCAAAGCTGGTAATCAAGTGATGTGTTGAATCAGGTGTGTTTGAGAAGGGAAACCACCAGGCTTTCTCTGATTACTATAACATTTTAATATTACATTTTGATTTGAATCCATACATTATGACAGATATGCAATTCTAAAGGACATCAGGAATGGAAATATAACACCTATTTTGAGTATTGTAATTCCTATATTTAGAAGTCTAGCTGTGGTGGGCATGCATCTTCATTACAGTTTTGAGTCATTTCTCTGAAACATATTGCTGTCAGCAATGCTTTACCTATGTGTAAAATGTTGATTTTTGTCATTTTACACATTTGTAACTGAAATATAAGTGGGAAACAAATGGCGCCCCAAACAACGAGCCATTTCTCTTTTGAACATGCACAAAATGTATAGATAATGAGTCGTCCCCAGCAAGAAGATAGCTTCCTTCGAGTTCATTGACACCTCTTGCCGGTGCTGTGTGTGCTCTGTGTACTAAAGCAACGTTTTTATAGATTCATTCCTCTCCGAGCATTTTCAGATGAGGACACCTTTTGCTTCCACTCAGGTTTATATGTGGGAAGAAGATTGTGGGTCATTCACATTCTGATGGGTTGAACTTCTTTCCGTCCTGTAGGTTTAGAAGACTCCTTCTGGAGTTTTAATGTTTTCTTAGACCAAAAGATCCAAAAAACAAACACAGGCAAATAACCGTCCACTGCATTTGTCACTCAGGATTTGAAAAGCTTTTAGACCCAGTATTCGTATGGCTTCATTATTGTTAGTGTAAACCTATATCTTCTTTCTCTTTCGGCTTTACCCTTCAGGGGTCGCCACAGCGAATCATCTGTCTCCATTTAGTCCTATCTGCTGCATCCTCAACTCTCCCACCAACTAATGAATGCCTATATAAATAATTATTTTGCTATAAATAATAATTTTCTTATTCATTTTATGTAACTACTGAAGTACAAGCCTACTTGGCTGATCAGCCGTATTGCTTCCTAGCAAACTTCAGTGTAGCTAATACTATATCGTACGATGTGATGAATGTGCACCATATTTTAAAATTACACAGAATCATGTGTTGTCAGTCAATTAAAAAAAAAAAAATAAATCTGCATGCTCTTCAAACATACATTTTTAATATTAGTAGTAGCTAATAAATAAACTTTCTAAGTGTGTTGCAGTAAGTTAAATTACAAGCCTCACTGGTGTTTTTTTTTAGTTATATATAATTAAAATTACATTACATTTGATTTAGATCATTTTTTTTACATTTCAATTATGATAATTAAAAATGCACTGAATTCACTTGTTTGTTGTGAGAGTATCACATCGAAAGAATGGAAAATGATCACAGTCAGCTTAAATAATGGCAGTTCTCTTAAATAATTGTGAGAAAGTGATTATGTAGTAATCGCGACAGACTTAATTGAAAGGCTTGGATGACTGGATCACTTCAACTTAAAATTCTGCGAGGGTCAGTGTTGCTGGGCTAGTAATAACTGATCTCTACACGGACCTTAACTAAAACTACTCAATCCTGAACACTACCTGCCGCACACTACACTGCATTCCTTTCCGGTCATCCTCACGTCCTCACAGCAGTCATAAGTTTCATTCTCATTCTTTTCAAACATCAATTATTGTTTTTTATCGGTTAATCTTAGTGCCTCTGGGGAATGATTAACCTGATATTGTTTCTTCATTTTTTTGTTTTATTTGTATTAATTAGTCTTTTCTTTATTCAAATAACTCTTATTGGTTTGGTTGTGTTACAGTTGCTATCTTGTGTCATGTAGTGGAGGATAGATTCCCCTTTTGAGTCTCATTTCCTTTTAAGGTTTCTTCTTCTTGCTCTTAGGAATTTCTTTTCTTGTTAGTGTCATGCTTGGCTTACCCCTTAGGGGCTTGTGGCAATGCCAGTTGCAAAGAACGTTATACAAATACAATTGAATTGAACTGAATTGAAATTTTCAGTTTGAGACACATGGAATAATGTACTCAAATCTATACTAAAATCGTATGAATCTCTCTCTTTTAAATATAAATGTATATTTAATGTTGACCCTATATATCTATACATATGAGCAAAAAAGCACCTTCCTGTGCGATACATTTTTTGAGCTCCAAAAAGGTGGAAATCAGGTGGAGCAAAATGGCACTAAACTCTCAGACATGCCCAATTACTACTCTTCCAGTAGTTAGATATTGTTTTAGTTAGATATTTTTTAATATCCAAACTTTTTTTTTTTTTTTTTCCTCTTTGCTGTTTAGATGAAACGGTCAATCAGCCATCCGGGCACCTATAGTTATGACAGGTACAGTATACACTGTTTTCTTTTTCTGAAGTGCACAAAGAGCTCATTCAACGAATGAGTTTGTGTATAATGACACACTCTCCCTTTTCCTGCTCTCAAGGTCAAGTGTGCCAAAAGAGTGTGTGGCAGTACAGAGGTCATCACAGAGACGTACACGGACGTGCTCAGATACAGAGGCTCTTAGTGACGGTGGTACAGAGGAGATGGAGCGTGAGTCACTGTCTATACACGCAGCGTGCCTGCTGTCACTAGAAATCTCTCTTGATTGCAAGAAATCGGCAGTCATTTGTACATCTCATGCATATTTGTGTATAAATTCTTAAATTATAAAATGGCTCGCGTGATATGATGTACATCATGTACAAAGGAGTATACCATCAAAGTTACATTGGAAGATAAATTGTGTGGATATACTGTGTTGAAGTACTGTCAAGATGATTTACTCATTCAGTGCGTTTGGTTTTTCAAGAACCAAAATGAATTATTGTATTTTTTATTGCTTATTTCTTTCCCTAAAGGTCTTGTGCTGTTTCCCAAAGCCAGCCTAAATGGTGACACTGCAACAGTCATCCCCGAAGAGATCGGTACAGGCACACGCTTTGGATCAGAAACGGACACTCCAGAGTCAGACCTGTCACTTTGAGCTCAGTGAGCAGACTTTTTTTAGCGGTAGAAGAATCGAAGGAATACTGCTGTGCAGCTACTGTTTGCAGTGTACATTATTGGTGTTTTAGAAAGTATTATTTCTTCAATGAAGCATTTCGTTGCACTTTAATAATAAGAAAATTGCCGGAAAAAAAAACACGTCCAATCTGAATGTTTGTATTCTTTCGGGTGTTTTAAAATGCTCTTTGTTTGCCAGAATTTTTTTTTTTCTGATTTGTGATCATTGCCATTGCCCTTCAGTGAAGAGTATAGAAATTCAGTTTGGATTTCAGAGATGATGTGTAGCCTACTTTGTTTTGTGCAGAGAACCTTGACGAAAAGGTTTTGTTACAGTGCCAAGGAGTGTGTACTGACATTAACTGTCATGCTTTTTTTTTTTTCTTTATTTGCTTCTTTGTTCACTTGGCATGCTCTAGTGTTCACTAGTTTCTTATGCAAATAGACACTATTTATTTTTATAATTTGCCAGACTTTTTTTCCTGTCACATCTCCCCAACATAAATGAGTTTTGCCTTAAAATTGATTCTTCGCATGGAGGAATTTGATGTACTGACAAATGTAATGTGAAAAATAGATGCATTAAAAAATATAGTGTTTTTTTTGGTGTTATTATTATTCTACACGATAATGATCAATAGAAAAAATTCCAAATTCAGCTGGATTTTCTGCACTGGATGCTTTGAGACCATTACTGTTTCAGTTTATTCATACAGTGTGTTTCTAGCTACCAGATTAAATGGCCTTGCCATTTTTTCCTGAGGCATTTTGTCTCCAAAGTATTATATTTCGGTGGCAAAAGACTTTGTATCCCAAGAAATCTGATAGGGATTTCCTAGTGGAATGGTTAGAGTATGATCATTACACAAACACAAATTGTTGGTTGAATCGGCTGCCACACTACAACTACATACTTGGATTGAGGCAAGATTCATATGAAAGAAAAATGAGCTCAGGAAACCAGCTGAGCTCTTATAGCAACTAAATAAATGATCTGGAGCATTCACATTCAAAGTTTTACTGAGCAAAGTGACAAGAAGAAAGTAAGGCCAAAGCAACTTTTAGTCTATTTAACTGAGTGATCTTTATATAACATAACTGCCAATTGTGACTAATGCTTCAAATTGCAAGGTCCTGTTTGTTGGCCAATAAACTTGGATATATTTTCATGGTAGTAACTGAATAACAGGTCTCAGGATTAACTCCTGAATAATATGCTAGCAGCTAGCAGAGGTGAAACCACCATCCACCAAACTACAATGTCTAAACACAGCCTGTCCTGGCTGTTGTTAGCCTTTGGTCATCTGTATTTGCCATCTGATTTTCATTTGAAAAAGCTCTTGGGCATTAGGATGATTTCTCGGGAGTGTGATTAGGGGGTTGTGTTTTCACCCAGCTCCACTTGCAGGGGGAAAACAGGTGCAAATGAAGCAAGGCCGCAGGATCCCGGTATGGGCCAGCCTCAGGATGTCACTCCCAGATGGCAAGCCAGTGTCCATGGAGCTGGTGTACCCATGCTGTTAGTCATGATGCACAGCATGAGAGTTACACAAAAGAGCAGAGGTGTCTCTTAAAGACATGCTCAGGGATTGCTTCAACAGGCAGAGTATACACTATATGGACAAAAGTATTGGGACGTCTGACCATTATACCAACAGGGACGTTGCATTCAAATTGGTCCCCCCTTTGCTCTGATAGCTTCCACTCTTCTTGGAAGGCTTTCCACAAGGTTTTGGAGTGTTTCTGTAGGAATTTGTGCCCATTTATTCTGTAGAGCATATATGAGATCAGGCACTGATGTTGGACAAGAAGGCCTGGCCAGCAGTCTCCTTTCCAGTTTATCCCAAAGTTGTTGGATGGGGTCGAGGTCGGGGCTCTGTCTGGACCAGTCAAGTTCTTCCACACCGTACTCATCCGACCGTTTTTATGGAGCTTGCTTTGTGCACTAGGGCACAGTCATGCTGCAATAGAAAAGGGCCTTCCTCAAACTGTGTCCACAAAGTTGGAAGCATGGTGTCATATGATCTGTCAGCATAAACACACCTTTTCTGAAAGGTCCCAGAGGCTGCAACTCCACTAAGCAAGAGGCATCGTGCCATGAAGACCAAGGAGGGGACAACGTTGTCAGGGACAACGTTGTTGAGAGGTACAAGTCAGGGTTAGGTTAGAAAGAAATATCCAAATCTTTGCTGATCCCCTGGATCAAATGCATGGAAAGAACATGGTACCACAACCTACCTGCCAAGAGAGGGCCACCCAAAACTCACAGACAGGGCAAGGAGGGCATTAATTAGAGAGGGCATAAATTGAGTTTGCCAAATGTATGGAGGAAGGTGCTCTGGTCAGATGAGACTAAAATTGAACTTTTCGGCCACCAAGGAAAATGCTATGTCTGGTGCAAACCCAATACAGCCCATCACTTCAAGAACACCATCGCCACAGTGAAACATGGTGGTGGCAGCATCATGGTGTGGGGATGTTTTTCAGCAGCAGCCAGGGACTGGGAAACTGGTCCAAGTCGAGGGAAAGATGGATGGTGCTAATTACAGGGATATTCTTGAGCAAAACCGATCAGTCTGCCTGTGATTTGAGACTGGGACGGAGGTTCACCTTCCAGCAGGACAATGCCTCGAAACATACTGCTAAAGCAACACTCGAGTGGTTTAAGGGGAAACATTTAAGTGTGTTGGAATGGCCTAGTCAAAGTCCAGACCTCAATCTAGTTGAGAATCTGTGGTCAGACTTGATGATTGCTGTTCACAAGCAAAACCGTCCAACATGAAGGAGCTGGAGCAGTTTTGCCTTGAGAAATGGGCAAAAATCCCAATGGCAAGATGTGGCAAGCTCATAGAGACTTATCCAAAGCGACTTGCAGCTGTAATTGCCGCAAACGGTGGCTCAACAAAGTACTGGGGGGTGAACAGTTATGCACACTGAAGGTTTGTTATTTTGTCCTATTTGTTTGCTGCAAAATAAAACAAAATACATCTTCAAAATTGTAGGCATGTTCTGTAAATGAAATGGTGCAAACTCTCAAACAATCCATTTTAATTCTAGGTTGTGAGGCAACAAAACAAGAAAAATGCCAAGCGGGTATCTATCGCAGCAACAGACGTTTCTTTCAGGTATGCACAGTTAAAGCTTAGTTCTATGTATAATTACCACCCAGATGCAGTCTGCAAAACTAAAGACATGACGGTGGCAGCTAAAGGCGGTGACGCTGGTTAGAAAATTAGGAAATGTTTCAAAACAAATCTGCCCTTGCTGAATGATTATCAAATGTAGATTGATTTTCTCCATTGAATGGTATGACCATCACACTTCTTGTGGGGTATTTCCAGCTACCATTTTGCCTTTTACAGTTTGTATTTCTTACATTTTTTCAATTTTCAACATTGCATCCAAGACAGTTTATCTTTTTCAACATTGCATCCAAGACAGATAATTACCTTTCATGCTAGAGGTATAAAGACATTACGGACATTAACTTAAAATTTATTTTATTTTTAAAGACTAATTTGCTTTAAAACAATAATGGAGGCACTGTCTATTCAACCTCATCAGCTAATATCACAGTTTCATTCAAAACAAAGGAGAAAAATAAAAGATGAAAATGGCAAGCAAAGGATGAATGGTTTATACATTAATGCAAAAATAACAGTTTAAAATTATTTTAACCTATACATTTCAAAATCAAGTGTAGTTATAGTGGGACAGTAAAGGCAAAAGGTACTTTGTCCATGATGTAGATGTAGGTTTTTTATAACATTATTTATCCAAAATATTTTCACCTATGTTTAGAAGGACATTTTTACACATGTTTAAACTGTGCCTTGCCTCATATATGTGTATTTGTAATATCAGTAAAAAAAAGTTAAGCGGCCCCTTATAGTCCCACATATTTACACAGCACAGCACACAGTGTGAACAATGCGAAATTCTTTCTCGTAATTTTCACTGAGTGAAGCCTTGCTCAAGGGTACCTCCGCGGTGCCACTGGCAGTCCTGGGATTCAATCCCACACCTTTCTGATCACAGGGGCAGCTCACTAATAGCCATACAACTGAAACCCCAGCCTTAGGATCACCCATTAAATGGCTTAACCATTCACAGCAGGGGTGTCAAATCTCACCACAAAGGGGCTTCAGCTTTTCAGTCTAAACAATCTAAACAGCCTGAGACCGAGTGAAATCAGGTGTGCTCCTGACTGGTTGGAACAAAAACCTTTCAGAGTCTTTTGGTCGCAGATGTAATATTTTGCAGCATAAAAGTCTTTGGGTCATGGCAGTAGCTGGTGGCCCAGTGGTTAAGGTGTTGCTCCTGCAATCAGCAGGTTGTGGGTTTGAGTCCCAGGATTGCCAGTGGTACTAGGTATTCTTGAGCAAGATACCGTCTATGTTACAATCATTTGGCAGATGCTTGTATCCAAAGTGAGTAAAAATATGAGGGCACATTCCACACACTGCTCCCCGAGCGCTGCATCACAGTGGCTGGCTACTGCTTTACTTGGTGATTGGGTTAAATACAGAGAAAGTATTTCTGTGCTGTGCTGTAGTGTGTTCATGCATAAGGGATACTTTACTTCACTTTGTGCTCAGGAGTTGGCTACAGTATGAACTGTTTATTTAGCCAAATCAGACACTTGATTATATCCTCAGATATAAACTTTATATCGAAACTGGGAGATGGTTGTGTAACTTGACTGTGAGAAACATAGACATTCAGAGTAGTGTGCTATCTAAAGCAGAACGCAGAGACGGGAGTTGTTTTCTGGAGCAAGACCATTCTCCACAGGTTCTGAATAATCCGGCAAGAAATACTGGACTCCTGAGACATTACGAGTAGCAGAGGGTTGCGGTGAGGGCTCATCAGAAGAGAGGCAGGCAGAAGAGCACCTTGAAATTGACTCTTTAACAGGAGATCTCCTCTCCTCCTCCCCTTCCACAACGTTCCTCTCCTCTTCTGGTATCTTACCTAAAGAGGATGACACTGTTAGTGTCTGGTACATGCGCATTAGCTTTATGATTGACTCTTTAAATCACGGACTGTGGACTTGAGAGGCTCCCTTTTTTTTAAGGGGCCTAATCATTGTATAAAATCTCTAGCCTAATCATTGTATAAAAACACATATTCTATCCTACTCATTGAAATACATATAAATGTAAAAGCTTAATGAACCTCATAGGCCTTTTGAGACAACTTGACCTCAACTTCTTTATGACTGATTGGCTTAATTCTGTGCCAGAACCAACCTTGCTACATTTTGCAAGCAGTGACAGACTATAACAGGATTCTGAGAGCAGACTGAAGTCAGTGTCATCTTGATCGTAGCACAAGCTACAGTGAGTGCTATAAAAATGAAATAAGTGCTGTAACACAATAACTGAACTGTCCTACTCCACCTATCCAAAACATTCCATGGTCCATGCTTTTAAGAAAGCAGAAAGATAAGATAAGATAAGATAAGATAAGATAAGATAAAATCAGATAAGAGGGAAATTTGCAGTGGTATGGCAGCAATAGAATAAAAAAATAATAGAATTATATTATACAGTATAATGTAAAAAGTACACTATACACACAAACACATATGTATGTATATGTGTGTGTGTGTGTGTGTGTGTGTAGTGTAACTTTTGTGTATATATATATGTGTGTGTGTTTTTGTGTGTATATATATGTATGTGTGTGACTTTATGCAGCAGCATGTTGTGACTTTAAGCAGCAGCATGTTGTGAGCAATTTCCAAGATCAAAAATGTTTTCTGATTCTCATTCTGATTCACATCCCCACTCAGCAGCCGCTAGAGGTCGCTGCTGTCCAGGACATTAAAGGACTCTTTTATTGAGTGGGGGTGTGGCCTCATCCCTGGCCAGGGAGGTCTGTAAGAGCTCTCGGCTGACCAGGGATGAAGAACTGATCAGTAACATGTGTTTTGCGTTTAGTTTCAGCTTAAATACCCTGCTTTGAGTTTCTTAGGTTGTGGGACATCCAACACATGTACTTGGAGTTGTGCTCGGTTCAGTGTTCTTGTTTTCTGTTTGGAGTTTGGCCACTGTGCCTTTTGTTTTGCATTAGTGAGAATAAAGTCTGAGAAAAGGAGCTATGGAAGTCTGCAACTGCGTCTCCTTCCTGAACAGGCACAGTGTGACACACATATATATTTAGCATGGGCATCGTCGCCATTCAATCAGAGGGGGGCGTGTCCCCCTCACATTTCATAATTATTCGTTTGGACCCCCCCCCACATTTAACATAAATAATTAGTTCACCCAACGCTGTTGAATCTTGAATCTTTCGCGAAAGAATCCACTTCACTTAATCTACACACCACTGGAAATCCGAGCAGCCTGTCTGTGCACTGCCGATTCACTTCACTTGCATGCGGTGAGTTGGAGGTGAACCCGAGTGGATTTCCAGTGGTGTGTGTGTTCTTCTATTGACTAAGTGGAGTGGATTCTTTCGCGAAAGATTCAAGATTCAAGATTCAACAGGGTTTCCAAACACCCACACCCCCTAAAAGCATGAGACTTTGCAGCACGCAGCAACCCCGCCCCCACCCAAAGCCCACCCCACGCCCAAACCCCGCCCCCACGGCCAAACCCCGCCCCCACACGTAGACCAATGCGTCCCCCTCACATTAAAAATGCTTCCGACGCCCCTGATATTTAGACATATGGAGTGTCCTCAGGTACTTGGTAGCAGCAGACATAGACAGAAATGGCAGACACCAGAAAAAATGCATATTTTACCTGAAATATTGCACCAGAAATATTGGACACAGTAAGTTCATAATAAGATAATCTAAAAATAAAAAAATAAGATCATATAAAATTGTCCATACTATCTGTGCTATCTGGCACCTCCTGCTGATCATCTCTGTAGACACATATCTCCTCTCTCCCTTTGCCCATTATCTGCTCCTCAGACAGGTGGAGGTTCTGGAGCAGAAAGTAGGTGGTCATCAGGCCTTTTCCTTTCACCTGGATCTCCCCTCTTTCACGAATGTCAAACATTTTATCCTTCAGAGCCCTACAGAGCACAGCACCAAATGTCTTTACACCACAGAACACATTCTACATCATATTGAGTTTGCATGTACTATCAACTTTAAACTAAAGACAATTTAGATGGACTTTCTCTGTACCTCCAAAGGTGCAAACTGCAAAACCTACAGACAATCACACTCACAGGCAGCTGTATTCCAATATCACAGCACAATGCTCATACATTGCAAAAACTACTGATTCTTACAACCCAGAGTTATTCTGGCTTCAGGACAGGGTGAAAACAGGCACTGCACTTATTAATCGTATGATGCACTTTTGCACTACATTTTACCACAATTGTTTAAAAGGAGTCCAACAGAAGACTCCACTGGAAATCTGCTCATGTATGCACAAGTTCCTTCTGTGGCAATTCAAGAAAAAATCAATGGAAGGGTCAGAGTAATGGACTCCCAAATTTTTACATGCACATTTTTACATACACGCAAAGGTATTGGACAATACCTGTTTTTCAGGGTTTGGGCTAGGCCCCTTACTTCCAGTGAAGGAAAATCTTAATTCTGCAGCATACCAAGACATTTTGGACAACACCATGCCTCCAACTTTTTGGACACTGTTTGGGGAAGGCTCTTTTCTATAAAGGTCCATAAAGACATGGTTGGATGAGTTCGGTGTGGAATAACTTCAGTGGCCTGCACAGAGCCCTGACCTCGACCCCATCCAACAACTTTGGGATGTAAAGACTGTACATATAAAGGAGTGGAAGCAATGAATTTAATTATAGACCACATGTGAGTTTCTTATTGAAACTTGGGTTAAGAAAGGGAATGTCTCAGTTGCATGTCTGTCATTTCTAGGTAATTACATCAAATCCTTACAAAACCATAAATTTATGTTCCACCATCGGGCTCTGTGCTTTATGCAAAACATGCAATGAGCACCAGTAGGCAGTATATTTAGACCTTGAGTTCTGGGATCAGGTGTAGAATTTAGAGGCATTATTTTGCCTATGTGCGGCAGCAGTTCTATGAGAAGTGTGTTGTTTTAGGCATGTATGGCACCTGAAGGTAAAAGGACTCAGATGTATGTGGTCTGGGACACCATGACTCTCCATCCGAGAGGCTGTGTTGACTGTGTCTCCGAACAGGCAGTATCGTGGCATTTTTTCACCTACTACACCTGCCAGCACAGGACCTGTGTGAAGACCCACTCTGATCTGAAACACACATATGGAGGATGCGTAATGTGGTAACAATTACCTTTCAGGTTACAAGATCTTTTTTTCTAGAAACACTAATGATTCCATAAATATTCTGAGATGTCAACATCAATGTCAATAACAACATCAATCAGTCAATAAGAGTGACATAATGCCCACCCCTGATCACACATCAGTGCACAAACTTACATTCAAGCAAATCCTCTTAATTATTATTGGAGAGCATGCTCAGACATACCAGCAACCCTCCTTGACCCCATCAGCAGGGTTAAACAGACATAAGGATTCACACCTGTATTGGTTGCCCTGTGATAGGGTTGGTCACCTCCCTGGCAGCAATCCTCATGCCCAGGGCAAAGTTTGCCACACGCTCAGCGTGAGTGTCCTTGGGGATGGGCACACCGCCAACAACCATATAAGCATCGCCAATTGTCTCCACCTGTGAGGAAGGCACTGATACGTGACTGTGGAAAAAGACTGCACCAAATAGTTTTTTAGTCAGGTTGTTTGTTTTTGCACACTATATGGGTTTTTAGAGTTCCTTAATGCTTTAGCATACCAAGACATTTTGGACAATGCCATGCTTTCAACTGTGCACAGGCCCTTTTCTACTCCAGCATGACTGTGCCCCAGTGCTCAAAGCAAGGTCCATAAAGACATCCTGACATCAGGATAGGGAAATTTGCATAGAACCACCCCTCACCTGTCGAGCCCCCACTCACTTGATTAGTTCCGCCATTTGTATCTGCTGGTTTTACGAGCACGCATAAGATGCTGAGCGCTATGGCTACAGGCAAAGGCAAGTCCCTCATGAAGTGTTGTGTTCATCTTGCTCTGGGTCCAACTCGGGGTCGAACATATAGGGCTGGATTGCGCCTCTGTTTTCTGTCATTTTCACGTGGGTGGGGCGTGGCCAGCAACAGCTAATTTGCATAAAAGTGACAAAGCCCTTAAACGGCTCATTTTGAAAGGGACTGAAACTGTCAAGAATAGAGCGGGTGAGATCTCTATGTGAGAATGATTTTGTGCAAAGAACTTCATGAACATGTTTTGTAAAGCCCACAGACCTATTATAAATTGTTTAAAAAGGTATAATATGTCCCCTTTAAGAATTAGAATTAAGTTTCACTTAAAAAGGTGGCTGAATACAATTTAAATATGCTACATAACTGCTGTCTTTAAGTTGGCTTTTTTGAGCATGCATAGCCTATTTGATTTTTGTGCGACCAGATATTTGATTTTTGTGCAACCATAGTGCCCAAACTTTTGCATACGACTATATTTTAAAATATTTATGATAATGTGAAGAGCTAGGGTTTATTGCCCATTTCAAGAAAACAAGTACATTTTGTTGGTCCCACTGACAGATGTTTTGCTTTACATGAGCATTACATCTCATTTTCAGGAAATATTTTTCCAATTTTTGTGAATGGCTTTTTGAATTGTGCGTCACCAGAAAAAAAGACTGTTTTATTATCAAGCTATTCTGCTTGCTTTGCCAGGCCTTGGAGAACCTTTTAGACTTATTGAAAAATCATACAATTACTCAGACATGTGCTGAAAACCTTGAAGTGAGGACATGACGTATCCTCGCGTGTTTTTTTCTGACCTTGTAGACATCATGGACATTTGTGAGGCGGTCGAACTTGGAGTACATGGAGTTGAGCATGTGGACTATCTGTATGGGCTCACAGGCTGCACAGATGTTTGTGAACGTGACCACATCGCTGAAGAGAATGGTGCACACCCTGAACTCTCCTGAGAGGAAGCGACATTGCAGAGGAAATAAGGTTATTTTTATGATATGGTTGTAAACAGGTTAAGTGGATATGATGAATGCTATCAGAAAAATGATATTACTATGATACGTCTTTAGCATCTTTAAGCTGGGAGTATATCTGTACCGTGTTCCACTGCAGTGATGTTATTTAAGTTGCACTGACTACAGACACTCACTCAGTCTTGGTCATGAAATGGTACAACTATCCCCATTTCCCTTAGGAAAGTGGGTGCAGTGGTACCTTTAAAAGTAATTTAAGGTATAAAGTTAGACCTAAAGGACTATAGTGAGGGAACATTTCAGGACAGTACCACTATTACACTATATGGACAAAAGTATTGGGGCACACCTGTTTTCTAGGGTTTGGGTTAGGCCCTTTACTTCCAGTGAAGGGCAATCATAATGCTTCAGCACATGCTTGGAATTTGTGGACACGCTTTGGGGAAGAAGTTTTTCAATTCCAGCATGACTGTGGCCCAGCGCATAAAGCAAGGTCCATAAAGACATGGTTGGATGAGTTTCGGTGTGGAAGAACTTGACCGGCCCACACAGAGAACTGAACTCAACCCCATTTAACACCTTTGGGATGAACTGGAACGGAGATTGTGAGTCAGGGCTTCTCGTCCAACATCAGTGCCTGATCTCTTAAGTGCCCTACAGAATGAATGGGCACAAATTTCCAAAAAAACACTCCAAAATCTTGTGGAAACTGTTACAGCTGTAAAGGGGGGGCCAACTCCATGTTAAAGTCTATGTATTTGAATGCAATGTCATTAAAGTCCCTGTTGGTATTATGGTCAGCCATGCTAATACTTTTGTCCATACAGTATATATTTAACTTCTTAAAAACGGTTGGAATTCCCTTTTAAAGAGAGGTTTAAAAAAGGTCAGTTGTAAGGGTTAGTGGCTGTTTTTAATGAAATGTAATAAATATTAGTGTTATTTCGAGCATATGGATAGTTTAATAGTAATGAGATGTCATAGAGTGCATGTTGCCATTCACTGTTTACTTTACCTGCGTCTACTTTCTTGCCTTCTTTTAACTGGTTGGCAACGTGGCGCGGCAACATGGCATACAAGAGCGTCTCTGTCTTCTTCTTCTCGACCTCCAGGTGGCGTGAGAGGATGCGCAGCTCCTCCTTTTTACGCTCCAACTGGTTAGACAGCTCGATCTCAGCCAGGCGCTGCTGGTTGAGCAGGATGAGGTCGCGCGTGGTGTCATGCTGAGCAATATCAGCCAGGTGCAGCCCTCGCTCCTCCAGCTCCTGCAGACTGCGCAGCTTCGGAGAGCACAGATACACCATACAGTGCAGAGACTCCATCCACACCATCTGACCTGCAAAGTTAGGTTCATCACTGCATGAACATAGTTCTTTATTCCAAACCATTAATCAGACTGACAGCAAGGCAAAATTGAAGTATTTCTTCCTGCAGTAACGATGACTGACAATTCTCAAACAACAGGTAGTTGTGTGATGAGAAGGATGTGGGTTCAAAGGATATGAGGTCTGGAGACTGGCTAGGCCACTCCAGGACCTTAATGTGCTTTTCTTTAAAAACTCCTTTGCCACCTTGGCAGTATGTTTTGGGTCATTGTCATGCAGGAAGACCCATCCACAACCCACCTTTAGTGTTCTGGCTGAGGGAAGGAGGTTCTCGTCCAAGATTAGGGTCATCCTGTACCCTAAGAAGAAAAACATCCCCAAGCATGTTTCCACCTCCATGCTTGAGTGTGGGGATGGTGTTCTTCGGGTCATACTCAGCATTTCTCTTCCCCCTAACACGGTGGGTCCAGCTGATGCCAAAGAGCTCCATTTTGGTCTCATCTGACCACAGCACTTTCTACCAAGCCTTCTCTGAATCATTTAGATGTTCACTGGCAAACTTAAGATTGGCTGTACATGTGCTCTTTTGAGTAGTGGGACCTTGCAGGCACTGCAGGATTTCAGTCCACTATAAGGTAGTGTGTTACCAATGATGCTCTTAGTGACCGTGGTCCCAACTGCCTTCAGATCATTAACAAGCTCCTCCCATGTAGTTCTGGGCTGATCCCTCACCTTTCTCATGAT
>JBBIGA010000040.1:115163-131212 GCA_037576975.1 Alestes dentex
AAAAGCCTAAAAATGCCTATTTTCATAGTGTAAACCCTAAATATGCCCCCAAATATGCTCCCAAAACACTTTAATTTAATTTTAAATTCATTAGCCTTAAAGAAAATGTAAACCCACATCCGTACTGTACAGTTTACACTGAACTCCAGCAGCGCTAGAATGTAAATACCGAAATTACCACTGTATAGACTGTACTGTAATGAAGGCACGTGCATTTTCTTTGGTATGTGCTGTTGTTTTCGAGGCATAAGCAGTTAAATACAGTAATAAATTAATTTAATTTACAGTAATAAAAATACAGGCCTTTAAGAAGAACAAAACAAAAAGCACGATAACACTCAAGATGCTCCAAGGGCGAAATTCTGGACAGCAGCCAATCAGCACCAAGGAATTGGCTACTTTCAAACCTCTTGCCTCTAAGTACAGCGAGGGATGCGTCACAGGGCAGCAGCCAATCAGCAGCAAGGAGAAATAAATAGGATGCTTGGATTGGCTACTTTCAAACCTCCCGAGTACAGCGGTATTTCACCGTCCCAAGACACAAGACTTTCTTTGTGTTTCTCTCCACAGTACCAAACATTTACAGTTATTTTGGAATGGAAATGTAGCTGAATTTATGTTAATATTTATGTTACAAATCATTAAATTATATTTTTGTCAAATTTAGCATAAATATACAAACGTTTAGTTATTGCCACGAAAAAAGCTGTGACGTCTGGGCCTCGTCTGCCACGCCCCCTCGTCCTCATGCAGGGTTTATGTTAGGGCGAGGTGCTTAGCAACCCAGCACGAGGACGAGGGTGCGTGGCGGACAAGGCCCGGACATCACAAAAACAAAAAAAAGGGCAGAGGATGTCTGCCTTTTCCGCGCATGTGCGGGGGGTTTCACAAAAATTATTAGCTTGTTTAAGACTGAAATCGCAACTGCTTATCCGTGTATAAGTGGGGGGTTACTGTATATTTATGTATATTTACAGGGGGTTACTGTATACTGGGGGGTTACTGGGGGGTTACTGTATATTTATGTATATGAGGACTCAGGGGACCTTCTCCCTGAGTCCTCAAATGAAACTTAAACTAAGGCACTGCAGTTAGAACCCTCTCCCTCAAGCAATCCTTGCAGTCTTGCTCGACCTCCCGACCAGTGCATTCCATTCCTTTTCCTCAGTGTTCAGAAGAAGGTTGTTGCTGCTTCCTTTCAATCCTGCTCACAAGAAAGCACAGGCCCTCCAGGCACAACATCAGGCTCGGAACTGGGTGACCACACAAAGATTCCGGAGCACGGCTGGCTACATATACACACCCCACACTCGCACACAACCAATCACGCTCGACTAACAATCATTCACTCATTCGTAGACTTTATTACAACCTGCCACAGGATGGACATGTCATTAGGTACCTGGAAGTCCAATGGCCCAGATTTGATGAGTGCCACCTGGGCTGCCAGGTCCCCAACGACCAGACACACTCACACACACGCACATACCTTCACGCCCAGAGCCGTAATACTCCTAGTATTCGGGCAAGTCGCTCCGTTGGATGCGCGACCGAGCTGTACTCACCGTGACACCCCGTAAGTTTATACAATTCATCCAGTTTGTAGTCAGTTTATAACACTGATAATGATGTGCAATAAGCAACTATACATAGACTGAAAAAAATCTCTTTTATTTTAAATATATATCTTCTAAGCAGTCTAAGCATTGATTCATGCTACTATGTCAAAAAATGCTCCCTTTAAGTTTACACAGTTCAAACAGTTTATAGTTTATAGCACTAATAAAGATGAAAAATAGACAAATAATATGCATCAGAGAAAAATATATATTTTTGAAAATATATACTTATAAGCAGTCTGTCGATTCGTGCTACCCTGTCGAAAAGTGCTCCCTTGAAGCTTATACAGTTTATACAGTCAGTTTAGCAGTGATAATGATAAAAAAAATAGTCAAATAATATGCATTTTGTATTTTATTTAAATGAGAGGAGCCTAGATAGATAGATAGATAGAAATTTAGAGGTGCATGGAGCCAGTTTACACAGTCATGTGATGCCTTGTCAAAAAATGCTACTGTAGCACAAATCGACAGCAGAGTCTATCAATTAATGCTACCCTGTGGAAAATGCTCCCTTGAAGTTTATACAGCTGACAGTGTCCCAAGGTAGCACAGATTTATGGGTGTGGCACTGAATCCCAAGACTGTGGAACTGTACATGTGCAGAACGGCACAGTAGCACATCTCGATGAGGAGGATGTTTTGACACAACAAAGGGTTTAAAGTCTGGCAGTGCTATTAATCAGTGATAACGCGGTATTTTTTCTGTGATTAATTGATCGAAAATAACACATTAATCAGACGCCCCTAATTAAAATTATATTACATTTGAAAATGTGCAGGCAGCATGGTGGCAGGGTGGTTAGTGCTGTTGTCTTACAGCAGGAAGGTCAGTATATAGATACCTGGCCAAGATCCTGGGTTCTTTCTGCGTGAGGTTCCGCTGTGAGTTCTTGTTTCCTCCCATAGTCCAAAGACATGTAAGACATGATGTAGATTCAAACCCCACTTTCTACCATTGTGCCCATGAGCAAGACACTTAAACCTCAGTTGCTCCAGAGGGACTGACACAAACAACTGGTACAATCAAAGGGCAGTGTGAGGGTGGACAGACACCCAAGATGAGAAACCCTGGAACTTAAATACAAAATAGATGAAGGACAAGAACCAATGAACCAGCACAATCACTTCAACCCAAACACAGGACAGCTGACAGAGAACAGACAGATATTTTTCTAATTAAGAGTCCTCTTAACACAACCTAAACAATGGCAGCCTCTAGCAGGCGCTGACGGGGAATGTCACAAAACTGTAGTAGTTTTTGGTATAATGAAGAAATATGAGTCTTATCAATGTAATAGCTGTGGTAAAATGTGTATATAGGTTTTAACACAAACATTTAAAAAAATTGTATGTATACCCCTGTATAATACTGGTGTTCCTACATGTCATAATAATTTTATATTTCTGGAGGTAAAACGAAGGTGCAAATTAACTATGTCAGTATGTATCACAGGATTACTGATGCAGTGTCTTAAAATATTCAGATTTCATGGTCAAACTGTTACTCTTAACAGAAGGGGAGTCTAGTTTATGACTTACACAGCTATCTGGTAGTCCAATACAGGCCACAACATCCCTCTTCAGACATGACTTTGTCACAGCTGGTGGCCTAGTGGTTAGGGAGTTGCCTCTGCAAACAGAGGGCTGTCGGTTTGAATCCCAGCACTACTTGTGGCACCACTGAGGTACCCTTGAGCAAGGTACCGCCCCCACACGCTGCTTGGTGAATGGGTTGAATGCAGAGAACAATTTCGTGCTGTTGTGATGTGTTCACATATGACAAATGGACACTGTACACTTACATAGCATCAATTTGAAATCTTTTAACATAGACAATTCTCCAGATCTCTTCACTGTTAAATCCTTTATCTCTTACAATAGATTCTGCCTGCAGGAGGCAGAATAGTGGTATAGGCAAGCAAGCTCATAACAATATGGCACTTTCAGTCCTGAGGTCGTGGCCATGATGGTGAAAACTGGTAGCGCTGCTCCTGTCCCTGCCCCTGCTGATAAGGGCACAGCTACTGAAAACAAAATGAGCAATGAAATTAATGGTTAGACAACCCAAGTGAAAAGACCACCCCTGCCAGCCAGATATTATTCTGCAGATGAGTTTATGATTAGCAAAAGTTTGCAGTCGAGGCCACGAGCACAAGGGCTCTGCTCGCATTGACTAATAAGAATCTCTTTAAGCATCTGAAACCGCCGGCAAGGTAATCGACTCGTGTGAAATTATATATTAAAAGCATTAGCATGAGGATACAGATCTAATTATTTCCATAATCTTTGCTTGCGACATCTTTACCGTTTCACCCTCATCTCCCTTTGGAGGCCATAAAGTAGGCTATGCTTTTGAAAACTGCTCTGTACTTTCTTTGAGTGGTTGTTTTTCCTGGACACACTCACTCTTCACACACACACATACACACTTTTCATGGTCGTGCAGCAGCAGTGGTTGTCTGCCGCTTCAGCCCAGCTCAAGGCCAGCACACAGGCACACAAACACAAGGTCAGCCTGTTCACAGCACATAAAGGAGCAGATGCCAAATACACAGCAACCACCCCCCCCAACACACATTTGCACAGTACTACTGCTTCTGCTTACATGGAAACAAGAGTTCTTGATCGGTTTCATACGCTTGAACATAAAAACCATTTCCATCCATTTCTCATTTAAGGTCCTATCCAGCTTTAGTTTAACATAGGACTTAAGTCAGTGATATTGTGACACGGGGACTCACAACCCCACAGCTCTGGACAGTTTAGACTGAGGTTCCATCCCCATGACAGCCTTTACCTCATGTATTTATCGAATAAGAGCACTTTTAGAATGTGGCTAGTTTACAATTATTTTAGTTTCACCCGCATCCACCATGTCAGTCACCTTGGTCATTTCTACTGAGTTTTTTTAAATCCTGTATGAATTAGTCATAAACATCCTGTCCTGTGGAAAAGTTACATCCGCCCCATGAAAAACCAATAAAATAGCCATAAACTTGTGAATAAAAAGAGTTGATCAGGGTTATCATTACAAAGAATTTTTTATAGGAACGTTTCTTGTTTTTCATGGTCAATCCTATTAGAGATCAGTCTTCAAGTGTGCGTGTGTGTGTGTGTGTGTGTGTGTGTTTGTTTATGACCATGCTTACGTATGTGTTATTGCATGGAGTAGTTAATGTTGAACATATGGACCTCCTCATTCTTCGAGGAACAGCTTTAAAGCTTGGTGCTTGCAAGGCCTTGCCCCTTCTCCTCCTTTTGTGCAGTTCTATGAACGACCAGTCAGTGAGGACTCTCTCCATCTCTGCACTGACTCATGGACGAGCTCTGAATGTGTGGCCATGGCTCTGTCCTTCTAGACGCAGCGATGAAAAGGTAATTCATAAGAAGCGCAGAGTGCGGGAAAGCAAGTTTATAGACATCTCCACGCATCTTGACCAACTGCACACAAACAAACTTAAAGTCATGTTTCACATTCTGCATACCGTTCAGATTCCTCCAATAACAAGACGAGAAATCAGAAATCAGTACATGAAGCTTCAGAAAAGTATTTTGTTTAATAAAAGCGCTCATGCCAAATTACTAAACTAGGATCCTTAAAGAAAAAGCACAGCTTTTAGGCAGGTTCTTCTATTATTATACATAAATTGCTTCTAATCTGACTGAGGGCATACTGTTTTTTCTTTAAGCTTTGTAATACAATTTAAGGTCTCTTTGAATGTTTTGTTTGTTTTTCATCTGAAAACTCAATTAAAAGTCTTATCATTTGAATCTATAATATGAAGAGCTCTTTTCAAAATAAAAAAAAAAACAAGCTTGCCATGCCATTCTGCTGTGTACTGAACCTATTCGCTGTTCCATCAATGTTTCATGCCAAATCGCTATATTTCCTTGCTTAAAATGTATTGCTAATTGCAGTTATTTTCCAAACCGCTAGAAGTGGTATGCCTGTTTTTTGGCTGGATGCGACATCTCTTCTCGACCAATCAGTGTTCGGTAAGCGTTCTAAACTATCCAACATGGTGGCACCCTTGAAGAGGATGTGAAGAGCAACTGGCAAATGCTCTTACAGACATCTTCAATATCTACGTCATCACTCACCGGTGAAAATTAACGGCTCCCCAGTGGAGATGGACGTTCCTTCCACCCTCAACCCCAGCCCCATTGCCAAGAAGGCCAACCAGCATCTCTACTTCCTGTGGAGACTGAGGAGAGCAATTCACAGAACATTCTCCAGCAGGACTATAGGGAGCATTCTCTGCAGTTGCATCCTGGTGTGGTGCAGAAATGTCAGATCTGAGTGCCCTACTGAGAACAGTCAGGGTCTCTATATTCTGTTACAGACCCTATTTCCAAAAATGCAATGAAAACTAAAATCGGTAATGTGGTCATTCACATGCCCTTTAACAGGCAAAAGGACAAAGTTAATTCAGTTTGGTAAACATAAACAAATTTAGAAATTGATGAATGCAAAAGTAAAGTTGGCACTTCAAAAATGTCGGGACAGAGGCATGTGTACCAATAGGTCACATTCCCTTCTCTTTTAATTACACTTCTAACTCGAGATTCAAGATTCAAGATTCTTTATTCGTCACATGCACAGTTATACAAGTACAACATGCAGTTAAATGTATCCTGAACCACTCATTTTCTGACTGTGCAAACATTGTAATAATAAGTACAATTTAAAATTAAATACAAATCAGAATCTTAAAGTAGAAATAAGTATAAAAGTCACATTTTAAATGTAGAAACATAAATCTGAAAATGTCTAAAACACCAATCTAAAAAAAAACAGGAACAGAAGAAACTAATTGTCTGATTATCCCCTTCATGATGTGCCAGACATTTTCAAATGAAGACAGACCTGGACTGCAGGCAGTCAAGCACACACACTCTATGTCTACAGAGCCACACTTTTGTAGGTTATGCAGAATGAAGCCTGCCATTTTCCTTCTGAAATATATATGGAGTTCCCGATATATGGAGTTGTGTTGTCTTCTGCTTTTGTTCTTTGCTATGTTCTGTTTCTTTGTGCACCATGGTCCTAGAGCAATGTTGTTTTATTTCACTGTGTGCTGTGTATATGGTTAAAATGGCAATAAACACCTACTTGACTTGACTAGAAATGTGAGATAAATTCCTCTCTGCTCTCAAAACATCCAGACTTTGCTTTTTAACAAAGTGTTTGTGACCAGTAAATGGTATTTTTTAAGAATCATGACTAAAACAGAGGGAATGTTTGGACCTTTCCATCACGTCTTGTTGCACAAACAACACTCACAGGAAATGAAGTGCGTATACTATTAACATTTTTCATATTTCTTTACTATAGCGAACAGTGGCAGCTCCACTTTTCTAATGGTCAAAACCATCCAACCAAGCAGATTGCCTGTGATAATGTGAGATACAGCCAGCTTGTTACTTACCACAGCAAACTACGTAGTTTAATAAGTCTAGCCAATTTTTTTTATTTCAATAAACCAAGAAAAAAACATCTATGCTTTCCGTGTTTGTGTGACACCAATGTATGTCACTGAAGTTAATGAAAAAGTCAGGTAAACACTACTGTTTTGCAGTCGTCATAGTAATGTGAAAGCAAGAATGCTTTGCATAGTTAATAACCATGTGTTTATAATGTAATAAATAGTGTTATATTGTACGTATGGTATGTGCAGTGGGCCCCACAAAGTTTAACTGAAAATGGTTGGACGAATTGTGTGCCAGCCCTCGACCTTGGTGGCATTATGAGAAAAGAAAAGAACAAGTTTGCAAATGGAAATGGACATGACAAAATTATTTTTTAAAATCAGCTCTGTTGCTTTTTAAATCCGATTAATGAAAGAGGTCTCAGTACATATGGCAATGCAGTTCATGGTCACTAATATGTCTACCTTCCACACCTCTGATGAGCATGGGTTTAATAGCTTCTCTATGAAATGTGATCTTGAAGCCCTTGCAGAAATGTCCTTGCACACATTTATTATACTTCTCTGTCAACCTTAATTAGCAAACGTTGGGAAAAACAAACTAGAAGGAAGCGTTATCAAGGTCCCTGTGAATAATTCATCATTCTCCTTTCCCTGTGAATTTAAAAATTCAGTTCTGTATTTGAACAGGCCTACAAGACATTACAAACGATTCGTTGGTTGTTGCACTGCCGAAGAGATCCATGTAAATAAAATAGCGCAGTAGTGTCGAATTACCAGAAACCTCAAACCTGCTGGTCCAGCATACTGTTGCCATGCATGCCATGTAGTTGTTCATGATTCCACAAAGCAAGTGAAAATACTCCCTTAGATGACTTTTGGCCCCTTTTTACATTTCCTGATGTATGTTGTTTCTGTTTTTTATGCTTTGTATGGGACCATTGTCCTTGAGGGCCATTGCTGCATTTCACTGAGTAATGTAACACCTACTTGATTCCTTCATCTCTTTAAGACACCTCTTTAATGAGACAATTCTGCTTAACTACAAAAGCACAGCACAAAAATATGATTATGGGGAAAATTGTAGTAGACTTGATTGTTTGTGCCTTGTATGAACACTTTTAATGGAGCCAAAAAATGGTGGAGAAAACACCCAAAGTGATTTAAATGTCTATGTCCTAGAATGTTCAATACCCTGTAATAAGTAATCACTAGTCTTCCTTTCAGTGAACACTGGTAAATTACCAAATGTCCAATTAACTTAAAATTGAAAGTTAACCATTTTCATTCCATTATCTTAGGTCCTGTCCTGCCTGCATTTGTGTAGTCCTGTGATGTTCTGTTTTTTGTTGTTCACTGATATTGTAGCAGTTCAAAAAAGGTGCAGTGGCTGGTTCCATGTGACATGGAGTCGGCACATGTTAGCTTTCACTCTTCCAGTATTGGTGGTATCTTGTGATTGGGAGAGTCCCGGCTAGTGGATAGATTTAGACATGACTAAATTGTAGGGAAAAAAGTAAAAACTTGGTAGACATTTTTCATAAATATTTCAAGACAGTTTCTATGTAGCATTAGCCAGGCTACATGAGTCAAAGGAACAGCCTTATCCTGGTTTAGATCTTATCTGACTGACCACTATCAAACTGCAGGTGTGGATGGGGAATCATCAGCACATAGTAAAATATGGAGTCGCGCAAGGTTTCAGGCCCTCTTTTATTTACATTGTACATGCCGACATTAGGTACAATTATCCAAAAACATGGGATTAACTTCCCCTGCTATGCAGATAACACACAGCTTTATATCTCTGCCAAACCTGATGATAAACATAGATTAAATGAGATTGAGGACCGCGTTAAAGATGTCAAAGATTGGATGTCACATAACTTTCTTGTGCTCAATGTAGGAAAAAGTTGTCCTTCCTGTCAGGTCTAATGCTTAAACTGGACGATCCAGATCTTTCATTTGATGCACATATAGGTACTGTTACTAAAATAGCTTTTCTTCCTCTATGAAATAATATGAGTTAAGAAACACACTATCCCTACATGATGCAGAAAAATTAGTCCATGCCTCCAGACTTCAGTCCAGAATACAGCATCTAGAAGACTCACTAGAACCAGGAGATTCAAACACATTAGTCCGATGTTATTGATTATACAATCCTTCTATTGACATTTAAAGCCCTGAATGGCCTTACACCTGAATAATTTGATATGAACCTCTCTCACTTAGATCTCAAGGAGCTGCCTATCTATTCACCTTTAGAATTATGATAGCCTTAGCAGTGGGAAGAGCCTTTTCATGTAAAGCCCCCAAGCTCTGGAATACCCCTCCAAATAACGTTTGAGACTCAGACACAGTCTCAGTATTTAAGTTTAGGCTAAAAACCTACTTGTTTAGTCAGGCCTCCTGTAATCTTTTCCTTTTAGATGAAGGTTGTAGAGGTGAGAGGTGGTGGGTACAGAGAATTCTAGTAAACTGGGATGCTGGTGCTGTCATCCTGTCACTCCTGACGTTCACTCAGGTTTGTTGATGGTGGGGAGTCCTGACCTCAACTCCATCCAACACCTTTGGGATGAAGTGGAATGGAAATTGTGCGCCAGGCCTTCTCATCCAACATCCTGACCTCTACAGAATGAATAGGCACAAATTTCTACTTCATGAAAAGCCTTCCAAGGAGTAGTGACATTATAAGTTATAATATCCCATTACAGTTTGACAGAAGTAATTGGCATCTTGTTAAGATTTGCTTTTTCAAGTTACCCCAACACTGGAAACAAGGATGTGCCTTATTACAGAAAGATTAAAGTCATATGTTGTATTCTGGACCATCTAACCACTTCCTTCTCTCTCTATCTCTCTGTAGGTGAATCAGGTTACCCACAGTTCATCCCACTCGCTCCCTCTCCATTACCCAGCCGCCTCCTCAGGTGCAGCATCCGTCAACGAGAGCCATCCCACCCAGGAATGATTGATGGCCATGGCCTTTACTGTTGCCGCTTCACCAGCATGCTCTGCCAATTTTACATATTAATTTATGGCCTGCAGCACTGTAATTGAGAGAGGGGGAGGAGTAGGCGCCTCGGGAGGGGGGAGTGAAAGCCACTCTGATTTATGCTCCTTTCATCACCTTTTATAGGGTCCGTTTGAGCTGGCCATGTACACACTGCCTTCACAGGTGAGTGGGAGAGGGTCATGTTTGCATAAAAGGCTAAATTATTGGCCTAATAGTGTCACAAGAGGGGGGACAAGAGAGAACAAAGAGATGGTACTGGAAATGACAGTGAATGCCCTTTCTGTTTTTACATAGACTGTAGTTTTACAGCTTTATAGGAAATTATTCATAATTGTTATGTGTCTTTAGTGCACAGTTCATTAAAATTGTTCAAAAAGTATAGGTTATAGGAATGGTTCACTGAAACATCAAATTTACAGAATTTTCCTCCTTAAAGTAAGTTTGGTGTCTGAAGTTTGCCTCATTCATTGTGTAGTGATGTTATGAAGATGATGTAATGTGTTATACTACAAAACTACATTTTGGCAATCAAATATATTGGCCTATGTTTGGAGAATTTTGGAAATTTGTAAAAGTTTTCCTTTGTTAAACTGTGAGAACAAAACATTCCTCTGAAAGAGATTGCTGAAGCAGATTGCACCCACAAACACAGTTTAATAGGCACTGCACCAAGGTTTGACATGCTGTTTAAAATGCTTGTAAAAGTATCTGTCACGCACACCAGTCACGTGATGTGCACGGATCGACGGAATTAAAGCGCATCACAAGGTATATAAACAGGAAGTTGGTAGTATCTGGTTACTCAGGCATTGAGTCGTCTACTCGCCATTCCCAGTTGTCTCTTCTGGTTTTGTGAGTACTCACTTCTGTTCACGAACCATTGTAGTAGTAGTAGTAGTAGTAAGCCCAGCGGACTGGGCTGTGTTGGTTGACCTGGTTAATCGGCAGGGGGCCGAGCTTAATGCACTCAGACCGGAGGTAGTAAGCCTCATGCTTTCCACCAGCATTCCACCACCTTCCTTGGGTTTGTCATATCCCCTCAGGGTGTGGCCATGGAGCTCCAGAAGCTGGATGCTGTGCGTAATTGGCCTCTACCCACTTCGCTTAAACAGCTTCAGCATTTTCTGTGGTTTGCAAATTTCTACAGACACTTTATCCGGGGCTCAGCACCCCTTACTGCCCTCACCAAACCCACAAAGTCACCCTTCACCCTCAACTCCGTGGCCGTGGAGGCCTTTCACCGTCTGTGTACCAAGTTCACCTCTGCTCCCATTCTTCTTCACCCAGACTCTGCCAAGCCATTCATTGTGGAGGTGAATGCCTCTGATGTGGGCGTAAGAGCCATCCTCTCCCAGCGAGGTCTAGACCTGAAAGTGCATCCCTGCAGTTTCTTCTCCAGACAATTTTATCCCACTCAACAGTGGTACGGGGTAGGGGACCGCGAGCTGTTGGCCAACATCAAAAGGAGGACCCTCGGACGGATCCCGTGCCTGTCCTGCCACCTTAGATGATTGTTTCGCCTCTCCGGTGGGAGTTGGAAGATCGCGTCCGCCAGGGTCAGACCTTGGAGCCCTTGAAACTCTTCCTGGACAACTCTTGGTGCCCACCAGCCTGTGCACTGACACTCTCCAGTGGGTCCACTCTTCAGCCCTGGCTGGACACCTGGGGTTTCAACAGACCCTATCTCTTTTGAAGCATGCATTCTGGTGGCCCAAAATTATTACAGACACGAAACAGGCTTGCGCGGTGTGCGCGGGACCAAAACCACAAATCAACCCATCCCAGGGCCTCTCCAACCACTTCCGGTGCCCCATCGCCCCTGGTCGCACATCACGCTGGACTTTGTCACCGGATTACCTGAACTGGAAGGGAAGAACACCATTCTGACCATCATGGATCGTTTCTCCAAGGCTCTACACCTGGTGGCACTCCATGGACTCCCCACTGCCAAAATCACAGCTGAAATCTTATTAGAGCATGTAGTCCGATTGCATGGGTTCCCCAGGGACATCGTCTCGGACAGAGGGCCCCAGTTCACAGTCAAGTTCTGGAAGGCCTTCTGCCATCTGATCGAGTCTACCTGCAGCCTCTCCTCTGGTTACCATCCCCAGACGAATGGTCAGACGGAGCTAACCAACCAACAGCTGGAGCGCTTCCCCTGATGCTTCGTTGCCACTCATCAGCACTCCTGGGCCCGATACCTCATCTGGGCTGAGCTGTCTCATAACCTCCTCACCTCCTAAGCCACTGGGCTCAGCCCCTTTGAGGTTTGTTATGGGTTTCATCCACCCATGTTCACTCACCAGGAACTAGAGGTTGATGTCCCATCTGCCCAACAGTTGGTCCGCAGGTGCCAGCGGGTCTGGCGCCAAGCCCGTGATGCCATCCGTCGGGCCAATGCATGCTATGTCCATCAACACTCCCACCGGCATCCCCCGAGGACGATTGTTCCATGTTGGTGACAAGGTTTGGCTTTCCACTCAGCACCTTCGCCTTCACACTGAGTCAAAAAAGCTCTCCCCCTGGTTCATTGGACCCTACCGGATCACCCACAGGATAAACCCTGTCACCCTCTGGCTCCAGCTGCCTGCCTCTCTGCGTATCCACCCGGTGTTCCACATCTCTCAACTCAAGCCCTTCATCACTTCACCCCTGGTTCCAGCGACTCTGGACCCTCCTCCGCCTCAGATCATTGACGGTGGTCCTGCCTACACCGTCCGGCGAATCCTGGACATGCTGCACCGTGTTTGTGGCACCCAGTATCTGGTAGACTGGTAAGGCTACGGTCCGGAAGAATGGTCTTGGGTTCCTAGGTGGTTCATCCTGGATCCATCTCTCATCCAGGACTACTATCATCGGTTATCCTCCCTGCCGGGTCTGTCTGGTGACGGTCCTGGAGGCGGGGGTACTGTCACGCACGCCAGTCACGTGATGCACACGGGTCAACGGAATTAACGTATATAAATATACGTTAAACAGGAAGTTGGTAGTATCTGGTTACTCAGGCATTGAGTCGTCTACTCGCCATTCCCAGTCGTCTCTTCTGGTTTCGTGAGTACTCACTTCTGTTTAATACCACTGTGTGTGTGTGTGTGTGTGTGTGTGTGTGTGTGTGTGTGAATGTGGATTCCGATGGGAATCTTTACTCGTGTTTTGAGCATTCACAGAGTAAAGTGCATGATTCTACCAGCCCTCTCATGTCTGTCCACGCTTGGGCTTATCCTTCATGCTACACAGGCGAACTACAGCTCAGGTACGTGCTCTTTTCATTTCATTATTGTGACAGTATCTTTCAACTTAATAGGAAATTCACAGTATTTTATCAAAATACTTGCTCTTAAAGTGCATTAATAAATTTGAATAATATCTGTTTTGTCACCCTGTTAGGACAGTATTGTTTTTTGCTGAACTGTTTATAATTCATTTTAATTTTTAATACAACAGACACATGCCCCTATACCTTCCCCATCTAACTCTTATAGTAATAATGATAATAACAACAACAACAACAAAACCACCAGCAGCACCACCACCACCACCAACAACAACAACAACAATAATAATAATAATAAACAATAAACAACAATAATAATAATAATAAACAACAAACAACAACAATAATAATAGTAATAATAAGAATAATAAGAAGAATTATATTATGATTGTTGTTATTGTTCTTCTTCTTGTTATTATTATTATTATCATGTTTTATTTTATGAATCAGTTCATTTCCTTACGAATGTTGTGCGTGTGTTTGCTTGTTTATATTTAAAATGGTTTTAAAAGCAAAAATTAGATGAGATGCATGGGATGCATTTCTAATGCATAAGAAATGTAACATGCCTGAATTGAAATAGATTGTTCTCAAGCACAGAGATTCCCCCCCCCCCATTTGTTTTTGAGGACAGAGCATTTATGCTGTTTGTGTTTGATTTTTAAGCTTTACATAAGAGAGACATACACTCACACCAGCATCTCCTATTTTCAAATCCTAATAACTCCTAAGGTATTGTCCATCATTAGCCCATGCCATCCCAATGCCACACGTGTCTGAAAACCTAAAGCGTAAGAACTGCCACGCGACACCGATGAGTAAAAGCTCTGTGATCAGCCTTGATGAGAATCATTTAAAACATCTGATCTTTGACTGCCATATGAGACTGTATGCTTTTGTGCTTGCGAGTCTCGTAATTCCTCCGCTTAAATCCAAATGATCCTGTCTAAAACTCTTCCCCTGCAGACTCGGAGAGTGAAGGCCAAATAGGTAGTGCAGGAAAACCTTGAAGTCCTCTCACTGACTTGGAAAAAAAGTGTGTTTTATTCTTGCCCTTCTCAATGTCAGTCGGAGGGATAATGGACGACAACCTTTTCTCCCACACCTCTGCTGTGTCTTCTGCTGATGTAATTACAAACAAGTGTCTTCCTCAAGGTCACTGCAAAAGCACAGAACTCAGGTGAACACTGCTGTTTAATTAAATATTGCTTATCCTTGTGTGAGTTCAGTTTTTACTCCACTGTACGTCCAAATACATGTTTTCCAATTCAAAGAGGGTGGGAGGCAAGGTTTTTGGTACAAGGCCTCTGTGCGGAGTGATGAAAGCATAAACAAAACAATGCTGTACATTTCTTTTGTGAGTTGAATTGCCTTTTTAATATTCAGTTTTATTCTAATTATCTTACTTGTGAGATGATGTGCTGGAAGAAAACCATTAAACCTTACATGTGCCAGTGCAAACCATTTATGTCTTTCTGTTAATCTCTAATTTCCCTCTGTATAATTTTTGTGAACCTTTCAGCCATAACACTGATTGTCTTGTTACAGTGGTCGAAGTAAAGGGTTGGTATATATTAGGCAGCAAGTGAACAGTCAGTTCTTAAAGTTGATGTTTTGGAAACAGGAAAAATGTGATGGCCAGACCACAAATGTGACTTTTTCAGAATATCTCCAAAACCGCAAGCCTTCTAGGGTGTTCCTAGAAGTGGTTAGTACGTACCAAAAGTTTTGCTCTGTCCATGGTAGTGGAGATTTTCATTTGTTTTCTGTTGGAGGGCGTGAATCAGAGCCTCTGTTTGTTGACGAGGATGACTTGGGGGGGGCTTGGGTAGGCAGGGGGGAGGGCTGTGCTGTTGCTCCTGCCACAACCATGTGTCGCCATGGTTGTGGCCATGTTTTTATTATTTTGAAGAAACAGGGATGTTTATTAAACATTTGTGTGTCCATGTTTGTGTGTGTGTGTGTGTGTGTGTGTGTGTGTGTGTGTGGTTTAGCTCACACCACTCAGTTTGCCCAGCCCGGCTGGACCTACCTGAACACGGTGGGCCCCCTCGCGCAGGGCGGGAGTTACGTGGCCTTAACCGACGGCAAGGGGAACCTGACGGTCATCATAGAAACTATGGTGGGTGTCTGGTCCTTTTTTCTTTGTCCAGTGAGAAGTCACAAGTTTTGAGTGAATCATTTACAGTTTCTCCTTTCTTCCTCTTTCCTCAGACCCACAACCACTCTCAGTGCATTCGGCCCGCGCTCCCGCCGTACACAGTCTCTCCTCAGAGGGTGACCTTTCAGCTTAAAGGTTCCTTTGTAAGGGCGCAGACTCTTCCTAACACTGTCAGACTAGAGGGTTTAGAAGATGTTATGCCTGACTTCTTTTTTTGCTTTTTTTTTTTTAGGCTGGACTCTCTGAGCTCCAGCAGTGGTACTCCAAACTGGATTTTAAGACTAAAAAGGATGTGCTCTTCAAGAACACTGGTCCAGTTAAGGTGAAAATGATTAGAAATATATGTACATATACACTATATGGACAAAAGTATTGGGACACACCTGGGTTTGGGCCCCTTACTTCCAGTGAAGGTCAGTCTTAATGCTCCAGCAGACCAAGACATTCTGGACAGCGTCATGCCTCTGACTCTGTGGACCCAGTTTGGGGAAGAACCTTTTCTATTCCAGCATGACTGTGTCCCAGTGCACAAAGCGAGCTCCAT
>JBBIGA010000040.1:153982-170258 GCA_037576975.1 Alestes dentex
TTTGCACTACTAATAAAATAAACACAAAAATTATCTGCCATTTACTTGTTGTGTAAAAGGCACCATATAAATACAGCTGAGTTCAAAATATAAATTCATGGCCTTTTTTAGTATTCACTGCTGTTACACAATTTAACAAATAATTCACCTCTGCCTGTGCTCTTAAAGAGGGAAATGGCCTTTATGAGCCAATTGGATGATAGAAGGTCAGGGGTCCTGAACAGTTTATATTCCATAAGACATGCTGACAGTCAATGACGTGCCAACTTTACAGCACCAGTAGTAGAGACGGAAGTGTGTGTGTGTGTGTGTGTGTGTGTGTTTGTGTGTGTGTGTCCTGCAGCCCTATAAATCAGGTGGACCTAATTCGCTGTCTTTGTGAACTAAAAGATTGTGTTCTGATATTCTGCCTCTTATCCCTCCTCGCTCTCTCCCTCTCTCTCTCATCAGAGCCTATAACTCACAGCCTTGCTGTAAAACCGGGATTCAGCAATCAATACGACTCTTCATTTTGCTCTGCTTCTCTAGACCTCAGCTGAATTTCTCTCTCTCTCCCTCTCTCTCTTTCTCTCTCTCTCTCTCTCTTTCTCTCTCTAACACACACACACACACTGTCACAGAGGAATCTGCAGGTGAGTGAGGTGAATATACACCACAAAAAAGAGTTACTAACCCCTCTTACCTTGGCATGAAGCACTTTATTTGCATGTCCGGGACACTTTTCTGCCTATTTTCCACTACTTTTCAGCCTTTCGGTGAATAAATCGTGAAGGACCTTTTAAAAATTGACTACCACATTATGTAAAGTTCTTGGAGGAATCCTTGAACTAGTTCGGAACCGTTACGTAATGTGAAGCTTGACAATATTCTTCACACTTATACATCTGATTTACAACAAAATAATTCTATAGGGAAATAAAATTAATCTTTTTTGGACATTGCTCAAAGAACCCTCAGTGAACCCTCAGTATACAGTACTTCTCTGCATAGTATTTCACTACAGTCCTAATAGGTCTGGATCGAGCGTTATATATTGCTCCTTACAAAACTTTACAACCATGACTCATGACCTGTCATAAAAAGGCAACTTTGAATCCCTCAAGGCACAAACAATGTATAAATATACCCCCAATGGTAGAACATGGTCCTAAAGGTTCAATTATGCACCTTAAATGAGTTTTTAAGCTACACTTCATTCACTTCCCCAGGGGAAAGGGGAAGAGAAAATAAAAAAGCTGGAGGTAAGACACAGTGCATGGAGTCAATGCAATTTAAAGACTATAATTGCAGTGGAATATGTTACAATTCTGTTCCCTAATTAAAGATAATGAAGAGATGTGCCTTGAGGGTCCTACCCCACTGACATTTGTACCCTGAAAAGTACAGTGGGTAGTTATAATAACATATTAAACTTATCAATATACTTCAACCACTTGCTTACATTAGACTTGGTTAAGATATAGTCCATGTTTTATTATTTTATATATCGATGTGCCACTTCATGAGGTACACTGACCTTTCTATGTTCTCACCATAGAGGTGAACTTTTTAGTTTACAGTTGCAGACATGTAAGGCCCCTTTGCCCCGTTCAGGACCCAAACAAGACCACCTTTGGGCCTGTATCATTTTTGTGGTCGATAATTCTCAGCACAGCACTGCCACTGATCACCCGAATAATACCTCTGAGGCAGCTGGTGGCATAGTGGTAAGGGAGTTGCTCCTGTGATCAGAAGGTTGTGGGTTTGAATTCCAAAATTGCTAGTGGCACCACTGAGGTACCCTTGAATTTTGTGCTGTTCACACTGTGTGCTCTGCTGTGTTCACATATGACAAATGGACACTTAACACTTTGCCTCCTTACTGGTGGTCCTGGGCATTGATGAACAGGGTACAAGGGGGCATACAGAGAAACAGGTGGACTATGGTCTACGCGTTTATAATCAGGGGAGCTGATAAAAGGCACAATGAGAATTAATGCAAAGTAAGTGTAAGTATTGAAGTGGCCAGTCAGTGAGTGTTTATAGTAGGGGCTTTAAGCCGAAATAGTATTGAACAGATTTATTCTCTTATCCATTCTTTGCACATTTTGTTTTAAGCATTGTTGCCAGCAGCTTCCATCGAATATGTACTTAGGGTAGATGCATGCAAAAGCCTGTAGATTTAAATAATTAAAAGCAAAAATTCACCAAAAAGCATTCCACCAATCTCCCTTTGGTCTCTTCCACTCCCCGTCTGTAAACGGGAACCCAACTCGACAATGCCTGGGCAAGTAGAAAGCCAGTTTGGTTGTGGATGTCAGAAGATAGATCATTCCCATGCTGTAGCTCCTTTGTCCTGGCCAGTAAACCTCACAGCCCATAATGGGCGGCCCGGCTCGCGCTGCACAATGCCCAGACCAATACTTCTCCGGAACATGGGCTGCAACACAATCAAAAGATTGATGTGAACCCAGGGTGGTGATTGGTGTGAGATTTGTGATGGTGCTTTAAGAGTAGAAACTACCACTATCCAGCGCATCCCTTACAGGGCCCATGGGCCACATCCGGAGAACACATAAAATACATCTTCCTGTCTCTGCATGGTGCGAGCACTGATGCAGTTTGGGTTTCTAGCAGCTAGCAGCCCTCATAGGGGAGCAGGGGGTGGTAGTGGTGGTGGCGGGAAATGTGGTGTTGGGGGAGGGGTGAGGTGCTCAGTGAGTCTGTTAGTGCTTTGAGTCATTTTACAATTTGAATGTCAGCACTCCCTGAGGACCCAGACACACTGGTCACATTAGGCCTTTGCCAACTGGTTTAAGATTTGATCAGTCAGAGCAAGGTTCTGCTGGAGCCGAGGGGTAAAACTCGCCCAGAGCTGCTTGTAAAACGGATCTGTTTATGTATAAGCAGAAATTCTGTGTTATTTGCCGTAGCCCAGGAAAAATAAAAGCAAGCAGTGATTTGCGATGTGATGTTCAAATGTACGTGAAAAAGAAGTGAACGAATAAATAAATAGATAGTTATTCTTTGCCCTAGGCATAAGTTATAATCAACTTAGAGGGCAGTGTGGGCCCTGATACTTACTCAGTTTAGTACAGGCAATGGCTTAGAGCTAGTGTTTTGAAATCTGTGCAAGATGATAAGAGGAAGGAGGAGGGGTATCATACCAGCGGGATCCTGTCAGGTTACTCCGCAGATGCTGCATATGGATAGGTATGGCTTCTATGGTCAACAGATGGCACTGTTCCACAGAGAAAAGCAATCCTCAGCGCTCACAGCAGGAGTGCTGCTGCTTTATGCATCACAGTTTTGCTTAGATGTATTTGATAATTGATGCATGCTCATTTCAGGCGCATTCACACTGGGATTATTCATGCACAGTTACGTAAATCTTCTTGCAAATTGCTAGCGCCTTGCTTATAAACCTGTTACTGTCTAGATGATCTCAGCTCTCCACTGTGGCCCGATGTTAATCACTGCACAGATACAGAGCCGGCTATACTGAAAGCATTCTGTTTTTGGCTTTACATTGAGTCGTATGTGCATCAGCCAGAAGGAAATTATTATATTATTATTATTATCATTATTATTATTATTATTATTATCATCATTATTATTATTATTATTATTATTATTATTATTGTTGTTGTTGTTGTTGTTGTTGTTGTTGTTGTTGTTGTTGCTGTTATTATTATTAATTTATTATTTTTTTAATGGAAGGTGCTTTTTGAATACAAACAGGATTTTTTCTTCACTGGACCAGTAAAAGCATCAAATTCTGTGCCATTAATTTCCATAAAGAGAATATGCCTGTCATATATGTCATATCCATATGATAAGAAGAAGGGTGGCTCCATAAGTGCTTCATAACCACTTACATATACAAACACTCACAAAGCCTTTTTCCGGTAAGGGTCTGTTGCCATATTACTTTCTGAAATGATGTCAAAACTGGTAAAACAGACCTTTATGTCAACTGATATAGTTGCAACAAGGCTTTATAAATGTTTATGTAGTTTTATAAATATTGACAGAAAAGGCTTATTTACAGAGATATGCAAAAGCTTGAATACCCTAAAATGTTCTGCTTTGCTTTTTTAAGGTCAAATAAGCACACGTTTTAGTCCTGTGTGTGTGAAAATTTAACACAGAATGATGTTCATGGACACCCTATTAGTGCATTATTACTAGTTAGCACTTGGCAGAGCCAGAACTATTATCCAGCGCTCACAACTGAATCATGTAACAGATGTGTGTGAATGTTGCAGTATTACGCGTCTTGCCCAAGAGCCCTTTTTGGTGTAGTGTAGTTTCCTTGCCCAGACAGACGGAGTTGAACCCCAGTCTCCCGTGTGGAGGGCAGTGGTATTACCCACTACACTGCACCAACTGAAACCCTACAAATAACCAGAGTAGCACATTACAGTGTACTAAATAGAGTGTGTATGCTGTAGATGATATGTATGTGGCTGAGATGTGCGGTGGCTTCCAAAGAACAGCATTTAAAGAGATGAAGTCGTTCCCACTCAGGCTGTCTGTCTAGAGGTTTCTTCTTCCCTCTGTGGCTCTTTAATGAAGCGAGAGGGATTGGAGCTGGAGAGGCGGGGCTGATATCCAACAGCCAGATGGCGTTTGCTTTATGTTAAATGAAAACATCTGGAGTTGGAGGCCTTGTTCTTTTCTCCTTCTTGTAGGTGACAGTGCTGGAATGGCGCTGAGAGGAACATTGCAATATAACATTCCTCAGTGGAGAATAAGCAAGGTGAGTTTGTGTCATTGATGGAAGGTTACATGCTTGGAAGGGGGAATACTCAATAAGCAATTGATTAGACAGTGGTGCCTGTAGGTGGTTATTAGAGCTATGCACCTTAAATATCCCCCGCTATTGAACTTACATTAAGATGGAAATGTAGCAGAACAGAAGGAGCGATTACTGCAGGCTGATGACGGAAGGCCATGTTACGCTCAGACTAACACACAGTCTGCAAGATATGTGCAGCTAATGACTCGAGTGAATAAAAGAAACAACTGTAAAATAACTAATCTAACAGTGACTACATGTGACAAAAGCTGCACAGTATATTTTTTGTTAAGTATTGCAAAATCTGTTGTAATGCTAATTTCTGCTATATACTGATATCATCGATTAATAAGCCCACTAATGTTCCTGAAAAGTTTTAGTCTGCATTTTGATGAATAAAGGTATCAATTAGACAGCGAAATTGTACTAAATCTAGATGCCACAGTGGAACTCATGACAGCTAGAGGGAAAAGCTGCAGACGCCTGAGTGGATGTATAAAGTGAGAGTACTTATTTGCAGTGTATATTGACTCACCTGAAGCTATGTGTGTGTGTGTGTGTGTGTGTGTGTGTGTGTGTGTGTGTGTGTGTTTGTGTGTTTGTGTGTGTGGACGTCTTTGCTGTGATTCAGAGGTTCAGGTCTAGAGAAGCAGAGCAGAATGAAGAATCCTATTGATTGTTCAATGCTGATTTTACAGCAAGGCCGTGAGTTATAGGCTCTGGTGGGAGGGTGGGGACTGGGAGGGAGAGTAAAAGAAGAGAAGGAGGAGAGAAGGAAGGAAAAAAAAGACAGACAGGCAGAATAAAGAATGAGGTAGGGAGGGAGAGAGAAATGGAGAAGAAGGGGGAAGAGGAGAGAAAAGCAAGATAGACAGAAAGTAGCAGGAAATGGAGTGAGAGAGGAAGAAGGAGGGGAAAGGGAGGGGGAGAGAGAAAGAAAAGGGGGAGAAAGGATAAGAAAAAAAAGAAAGAGAGAAAAAGAAAAAAGGATGAGAGAGAGAAAAGAGAGAGCCGCTGCCAAATATCACCTGCTGCCAAGTTCTGCCACACACACACACACACACACACACACATACTCCCACACACAATTGTCTGTACAAAGAGGCACAAACAACATGCAGTGCAACATACACACACAGGCTTAGTCATAAAACATACCTTGCACTTAAAAAAGGAGTCGTTTTCTGAGAGCGCACTGTCATAAATCTGACTAACTCCAGCTGCAGCACTCAGTGCAGCTCTATTGGCATCCAGAATGCCACAAGCCTCTCTGAAGTGGGAGATTGATGCCCGCGCCAGTGGACAGACATCTCCAGGCCGGCTGTGTGTCTGCCTAAGCTTGCGTACAAGCCTCTGCAGGCTAACTGATTTGTGTGTCCCATCAGGGAATTAACAGAGCCACTATTGGCTTTATGGTCTCCAGGCAGTGATCAGCACTGGGGCCCGAACACAATTATCTTAATTAGACCCGAAATGAAGGCTTGTCTTTTGGTCAGCACTTGCCCAAGTTTGCCAATTACATCGGAGAGCTGTGTGTATTGCAGCTGGCTGTGCGTGTGTGTGTGTATGTCAGAAGGGGTGGTGATATGGGGGATGGGGTGAGGTGGATTTCTTTGTTTATTCATGAGTGTCACTCTGATCTTTTTGTTATTTTTTTTCTTGCCTCTGCCCACACTTTCTAACCTCTTCTCCAAAACAATAAAAAAGCAATGCCTGTGACTTGTGTTTCCGCTCTCACTAGAAGAGCGGTTGACTTGGTTCTCATGGTTACAAGCGGGGGGGTGTGGGGGTGTGGGGGGGGGGCAACAGCTGCAGGGCAACATGACAGTCAACACGCCTTTTTTCCCCCCCTCTTTCTCTGCAGAAAACGAGTAATGAGGAGGTAAACACCGCTAATGCTGTGTTTTCCTGTTTTGCTCTGTCAGTGCACACACCCTTGGTAGGGAGAATACTGCAAAATCTCCACGAAGTGTTCCATTCAGCTAGAGTTATAAAACAGTAGCTCCTTAATACGTTGCTGGTTTATTGGTTATACCTGCCTCGTAATACACGAACTGGCCATTTTAGCGGGAACACAGAGTATAAGTGCACTTGTTGGTTTACTATTTGGACTGTAAATCACTGACTGTAGCCAATTGGTTGCTACGCTCTGTCAGTCACCTAGGATCAATGATCTGGCCACTGGAAAGCAGGAGATTTTTGATTAGGGGACGCTTAGGTTATTTAACCCCTTTAAATTTCAGGATTTTTACAGCTCAAGGCGACAAAATTCAGCAACTACATGTAAAACAATGCAAGCTGCTCCAGCCATTCTTAAGTTAAACCAGTGAGAAATGGAAGTCTGGCTCTGCAAGTTGGTCCTAGACATTTACGCAGTTGCGCTCGTACCTGCACAACACGCCATAACAAGGTACTACCACGGTCCGTTTCAAGTGATAAACAGTTCAGCAATAGATGGCTGGTGCACCTATATGGCTGGTAATGCAGATAAATTGGCCAGTGAGTGTAGACCCAAGTTAGATGTTATTAATATTGTAGCACAGCATATATTTATGTGCATTTAACACTAAATTACACCTGGTCTTACAGTTCTGACACCAGGCATTATTGATTGAAGAATCAGCAACACTGTAACCGTGCTATAAATATGTCATGGCAGATGTCCACTGTTGTCATGAGTTGTCATGTAATGCGAGAGTGCTGTGCTCCCATTACTGCTAACTGTAACATGATATTGTTAAAATTAACAGACATAATCTGTCATTCTCATCTGACATCTGGTATGACATGTTAATGCAATGACACAGAGACGCCAGTGTTACGTGGCATGTAGCAGGAGTGAAGTGTCGCGGAAAATTCATTCATTCATCCATTCATTTGTTCATTCGTTCGTTCGTTTATTCATTCATTCATTCATTCTTTCATTTGGCAATCTAAAAGCAATGCTAACAGAGTGGGATAATTAAGAGGGTTTAAAGAACAATTAATAAATGTTTATTTTTATTATTATTAATAATAGTATCTCTTCAATTAACATTGCAGGTACTGGATAAAAAAGAGAAAAATCCAAAAACAGGAGACAAACAGAACCTTAATCTTTAGTGTCAGAGTTGTGAAAGTGCCAGGGATAAATCTGTGCTATATATTATTATCATCATCATCATTAACCTCATCCATTTCTGATCACTTTTATCATAAATGTTCATGAAACAACTTGCCATCAACTTGGAAAAATGCAAACATTGGTATATTATGAGTGTGGCTAGATTGTCTTCATCTTATTACCGTTTCATTTTTTTTTAAATATATATATACACAATGTTACAAGAAACAAAGACAGTGAAAGATGCCAATAAAACAAATGAAAAGAAACTGATTGGTGCACCATTTAACCTGGCAGACGTCTGTGGTACGTTTCTGACAGCTAGGCATTTAACAACTTTTCACTTATGTGACAGAGTGGTGAGAGAAGTCTTGCTCCAGTAGAAAATACCCAAGACAAATCCGGCAGAGGTGAGGAGTTTAATGGAGTCTTTTGAAAAATCAAATGTTGCTTTGATGATCAGAAGATTGATACATACCTCTCCCCACCCCACGTCCCTAATTTACATAGTTTTGCATATCATCTGTTCTTTTATGACTTAATCAGCTATTTTGGCACCATTGATTAGAGTAGCACATACTGGATCATGATTAATGTTATATAAAATGATGTCATTCTGGATGGAATTGTCACTTTTTGTGTAAAAACAAGAAAAGGAAAAGAAAACGGAGAAGAGAAAAGGTGCTGCCTTTCTTCACGTAATCTCTATTCTGCTGCCTTGGACATATCAAACTGTTTAAATAATGCAAAACAGGGTAGCAATCACAAAATGACAGCTTTGGTTTTGCCTCTTTGAACTGACAGCAGAGTTGCAGTCACCACAATAATGCCATTTAGGTCTATGGCCGACGGACTAAAAGCCTCAGTTTGACTGGTGATGAGGCTCTAAATGGTGGACGTTGCTTTCATGAGCGGCTTTGCATTTGCTCTGGTAAACGTAATGGTGAGGATTTTGATAGAGAATGTTTGATCATATATCAACGCCAAGCTTCGTCCAGGTTTCTCAGCACAACGCAGCGCTCTCCAAAAGGATTCCACAAAGCACTCTACGAGTGATCCCACAGAAGAACCATTTTAATGATGTCAAGAATCATTCATCCATTTTCTGTAACACTTATCCTTGACCAGATCACAGGTGATGCGGGAGCCTGTCCCAGCGGTCATAGGATGTAAGACAGAGAAACACCCTGGACAGGTCTCCCCAAAGAGTCCTTTTTGTACATAAGATACACTATATGGACAGAAGTATTGGGACACACCTGTTTTTCAGGGTTCAGGCTAGGCTCCTTACTTCCAGTGGACAATCTTAATGCTTCATCATACCGAGACATTTTGGACACTATGCTTCCAACTTTGTGGACACAGTTTGAGGAAGGCCCTTTTCTACTTCAGCATGACTGTGCCCCAGTGCACAGAGCAAGCGCCATAAAGACATAGTTGGATTAGTTCAGTGTGGAAGAACTTGTCTGCCCTGCACAGAGCCCTGACCTCAACCCCAACCAAGGCCTTTGGGAACTAGAACGAAGGCCTTCTCGTCCAACATGAGTGCCTGACTTCATAAGTGCTCTACAGAATGAATGACTCTGAAGCACTCTAAAATCTTGTGGGTAGCCTTCCAAGCAGAGTCATTTAATTTATTAACCCTTATAGTCACACGTGAACACACCACAGCACAAAATGAAGTTCTTTCTTTGTATTTAACCCATTCACCAAGCGAAGCAGTGGGCTGCCGTCAATGAGGGGCACCCAGGGAGCAGTGTGTGGGGACGGTACCTTGCTCAAGGTGGTGATACTAGCAGTTGGGATTCAAACCCCCAACCTTCTGATTGCAGGGCCAATGCCCTAACCACTAGGCCATCCAGCTGCCCCAGCAGAAGCTGTTATAGCTGCAACTCCATATTAAAGTCTATGTATTTGAATGCAATGTCATGAGAGTCCCTCATGGTGTAATGGTCAGGCATCCCAATACTTTTGTTCATACAGTGTATGTGAGTGTAAAAAAGCAAAATGAACCTTCAAGCAATTTAAAAAGATCTTCCAAGAATGTTTACTTCATATGGAGGTCCTTAAACATTAAAACGTTTTTTCACACTCATACATATTTACAAAAACAGCTCTTTTAGGAACTATCCATTTAAAGGTTTTTTTTAGGGTTCTTCTATGGCATCATGCAAAGAACACTTATTTTTAAGACTAAAGATGAGGCCAAGGATGCATAACTGCCCAAACTGATACCACTGTTTTCCGTTAAAGGTAAATTATACTGATCCTCACACTGGTCTCCTCAGTATTCTTACGCTGAATGGACTAAGACACGAAAGCGTATCTTTTTGTCTTCTAGGCCAGACCTGGCCATTTTTATGTCTTGAGGTAAAAATGTACTCAGTTCATCTCCTCTCTTTAAAATCTGCTGCAATTCCACACCAAAGATGAGGCATAGGAATGAAGATGGCATGGCAGTACATTACTAACAGGAAAGTGAGTGCATATCTGATGCAGTGCCACTTCAAACAGACAGGTGGCACTTTGTCATGGGACAGCAGGGAGGCACTGAAGAGGAGGTTAACAGGTTTTAATATGTAGCGAAGAAAAAAAAAAAAAGAAAGATGCAATTATTGAGTTATGGGCTTGGTTTGATAAGCACTTTTGTCAGTTGTGAAATGTCTGTAAATATATATATAAATATGTATATATAGATAGATATTTATATTATAAATTGAATACATATCTAGTTGCTATGCACACTCAGAAATGACACCGTCATCATGGGTAAGATAGTCCTAAAAACACAAATATACTCTTTTCCCCTTTGCCCAACCGTAATTTAAGACTTTGACAGAAACATTAAAAATACTTTTGTTTTTCTTTTTTTTCCATTCAACTTAAAGGTAGGACGTTATGCAAAGAAGTCACTCTACACCTCTCATTAGTGGAATGAAATATGACTAAGTATGTCTTTCCAAGCAAATTCTTTTGTTATAAAAATATACTTTTTTCTTTTTAAAATAATATACAGTTTTTGTTTTTCTTATGATGAAATTTTTCACTATCAAGCTAAACAGCAAAGCTGTTGTGTTTTTTTTTTTCTTTTGAATAGAAAGTATCAATATTTCTTGAGAGAGAGAGCGAGAGACAGAGAGAGCGAGAGAGAGAGAGTGAGAGAGAGAGAGAGAGAGGGAGAGAGAGAGAGAGAGAGCAGAGACACTAGATCGTCGTGGTGAGGTGTTTGTTTCCCCTCTGGTGTCTTCTGCTTGGTCGTTTGTTCAGGAAGAGGATTTGCTCCCAGGCCTCTGCACCTTTTGCATAATCAAGTTTTGTTCTATAGTCCTCTTAAAAGTTGAGAGATACCCACTGCTTATTCAAAAAAAAAAAAAAAAAAAAAAAAAAAACAACCAAAAAAATGGTCCTCTCTCAAAGAAAACATCACAATTCCACAAATCCCGTAACATTTAACTACAAAAATCCCAGAACGTTTAAGTACAAGTCAAGAGAAAAATACAACACTTCAGTCTTCAAACCTTACAGATCTCTCTTCAGTTATTTCATAAAGAAAACTAAAAAAAAAGGAAGCAAATTAGACATAAAAAATTCAGATGATAAAAACAAGTAAAAGAACGCAAAAATAGACCATAACTGAAAAAATACGAATGCTACAAAGAAATCTCAAATATATGTACAAGACCCTGTATTCCTTGCGACAGAGTGTGTGTGATGTGTGGATATGTGGATATGTGTGAGTGTGTGTGTGTGTGTGTGTGTGTGTGTGTGTGTGTGTGTGTGTGTGTGTTTGTGTCTGTGTATGTGAAAAGTGTGCATTTGTGAAACACAACGGGTTCTCTGAGTTTTCATAGGCTTTTGCACCCACTCCTCTTAACTAAAATGTGTTTTGCTTCAGGGTTTATGGATGTATTCTGAAGTTCTCTGCAGTTTTTAAATCCCTGTGAGCTGGGGTGCAAATTCAACAGCAGCAGTCGACATTGATTTTGTCTTATTTTTTGTTTTGTTTTTTTTTTTGTTGTTTTTTTTTTTGTCAATTCTCTTTCAGTGCCACGGCCTCAACAAATGGCAATTAAAAACCAGTCTCCTCCCCTTGCAGGAGGATGATGTCACCAGATGACGCTGGAGATGCTGGTCTCCCGGGGTAACAGCGGCAGCATGGCGTTGTTAGCATGCTGCTCCTCCAGCTGCTGCTGCTGCTCCGCACGCTGACCTTTGCCCTGTGGCCGCTGGCCATTCAGGAGAGTCATGGGGATGTTGCAGTAGGTGTGCTGGTTGCCCAGCGAGGTCAGGGGTGGGAGGGTTCCAGATGGCGGGACGTCATACTCGTAGCTGCGGTAGTAGTGTTTCTGTCTGAGCGAGGTGTGATAGCTGTTGTGGAAGGTGGAGCGCAGCTCAGGATGTGCTGTGGCCATGGCCGTGGAGGTGGCTGCTGCCATGGAGATGGCCGAAACGGTCTGCAGCTCGCCGAACGGACCCTGCTCGCTCACGTCCAGCACCTGCTCGTGGGACAGCACACGCTCCGGCCGCTTGAAGGGCATCTCGTACTGCAGCCGCTTCCAGAACTTGGAGTTGAGCTTGCTGCTCTTGGGCCCAGGCCACTTGATAACAGTGAGGAGCTTGATGGTGTGCTTGAGCGCCTCAACCTCCTGGTAGTTCATGATGCCACGCAGCTCAGCGCACTCAATCAAGATGACCTTGATCTCGCCGCTCACCAGCATGTTGCGTAGACGCGTCTCCAGCTCGAAGATGCTCCAGCCTCGACGCACGACATAGTTAGGCGTCATGACGATGATCAGCCGCTTGCTCTGGTCCACACAGCGGGCCACGTCTTCTATGTACGCTGAAGGAAAGGGAAGGAGGGGTAGAAAATGAAAAAACGAAGGAAAAAAGGAGGAATAAAAGAAGAACAAGAGAGAAAGGCCAGAAAGACAAGGAGGAGAAACACAGAAGGATAGGGGCAAAGAAAAAAAGACAGAAAGGACAGAGATGGACAAAGAACAGATGGGAAAAGTGTGATGGAAAGAGAGTAGGAGAGAAAGAAGAGAGAAATAAGGAGAGAGAGAGAAAAAGAAGACAAAAAACAGAGAGACAAGAGAGATATGATGTCAAAAATTTTGACTTTCAGATTAGTATCAAATGATATTAAGTATTTTATAATTCTATGTAAATGTACATCTCCTAAATTGCTTAAGTATATAAATATGTAATATAAATGCATTACTAAATATAGAGTAAAAGACTGAGAATACATTATCTTACTACAGTGCCTCATTTGAAAATTTAAAGGCTCCCGGAATAGACTACCATACTGTGTTTCAGGTACATTTTTAAGCATTTGAAAAGACTTCAAAGGTAATAATCTGAGACCTAATTTGAACAGAAAACAGGGAGTGTAAAACTGGAAAACACACAGAATGGGGAACAACACAGGACACAAACATAACATCATACAACAACGGCAGCGCAGGCAATCTCTAAAACCCTTTTTTTAACACTCGACTGTTTTGCACCGATTAAACCGCTCAACAAAAGCTGTGAGCTTGAGCCAACTGAAGCACATCCAAAGATTTCTGCCTTAATCAGTAATGGCAACAACTCTTTTGAATGCAAAACAAATGCTGTACCTCACTTTAAAAGGGAGGAAAGGACTACAAAGCATAACTCTTCACTGGCACTTTGAGTCTCCTTTTGTTGTGCTGCTTGTGTTTCTAAAAGTAAACGCCTTTGGATTACTTGTCTTGATACCAAAAAGCAAAATAGTGCCTTTGAAGCAGCAACTCTACACTTGACACTTCTCACTATGTCAGTTATGGGTAATTCAGTAATAAACCGTAGGTAATACACATAGGTAGAATCTACTCCAATGCACAAGCAACAAAGACAGAGAGCCAGAAGTACCAAGTCTTTTGCACCAGGTTTCAGATGCAAATTGGTTGAATTCTGCCCAAAAAAAACTACCAATTACAAAATATGGTCCTAAATATTGGTGTACACTACATGACCAAACAGACTCACCAACATCACATCTGTATGTGCTTGTTGAATCCAACACCATGTGCATCAGTCCCTTTCCATTTGCTGGTATAATAGCTTGCACTCTTTATGTATATTATCAACTAGACTTAGGAATTAACATCTGATCAACAACAAGAGTTGTACACTCATGTCGGGAGATAAAGCCAATTCATCAAAATTCAGTTTGAGTTCAGGGCTTTGTGCAGGCCAGTCAAGTTCTTTCATTGTTTAGTCCATTATCTTATGAACCAAGCAATAAAAAGTAGCCCAAGTCCACTGTTCCTCCGACACTAAACTTCATACATGGTAGTACATTATGTGGACAAAAATATTGGGACTTTCAGGGATTTTTTTCTAGGTTTGGGCAAGGCCCCCTAACCTCTAGTGAAGGATAATCCAACTGCTTCAGCACACCAAGACATTCTTCTGGCATCACCAAACTCAGGTTTGCCCGTCACAGTTTCAGATAATGAAGCGTGATTCAGCACTCTATGGAACGTGTTTCCACTGCTCCAGAGTCAATTAAATGGTGTGCATTACACAGCTGATGCTTGTCAATGAGCATAGCGATCCAGGCTAGCATGGCTTGGGTGAGGCTGTTCAGCTACGGAAAACCAATCCATCAAACTCATCTAACACAAGTTCTTCTGATGGTGTTGCTTTCAAGGGCAAGTTGGAATGAGTGCTGCAACACAGGTGCAATGATTTTTACACACTTCACATTTCAGTGGTGTGTGAGTGTGTGTGTGTGCAGCCTACTAATTCATAGCATCTGTTAACGACTGGCAAGGCTGAAATACACACACCTAGTGACTAGAAGTGGTCCACATACTTTTGGCCACATAATGAACATGGGAAAACACATGATCCATTTTTACTCCTCATGCATTCGAAGGAATATCGGGCAAAATGGGCCGATCATGCAAAGAAAGGCACATGTAAATTAGTGGTAATATCTAAAAGGAATGTTATTGGGAGACTTATTTAGCAACAGTTATAGAAGCTAGAAGCTTTCTCTTTTCTCCCAAGCTTGCTTACAGCTCTACTATTATAAAACCTGTGCCCCATAATGGTCACTTTCACTTAATAGGCATCGCACAATTATTAAGTGGTCCTACGCACAGTGTTGAGTTACAGTTTAACTATGTATACTAAGTTCATATTGTGCCACTTCACAACACATTTAGTACAAATCTACATATCTGGCCCAGAATCATGCCAAATTTCTAAACATCTGCTTATCGTTCCAGTCTCTTTCTTTCTTTCTTTATTCGTATGCACCTCCCAGTCCAGTCCTTCCTTTCAGTAAAAGTGCATTCACATGCCTGTGGCCTGCAGCATCAAGACTCGTCTGAGACCAGGCTTACCAAAAGTGATCCAAGATCAAAAGACAAAACCCTTGCGAACAGGTCGAGCCAATGACGGCTTTCTCATGTCCAGTCCTAGACCTGTCACAAAGCCCCCCCATACATCCCATTTTAGATGCAAATTCCAATCCACGTGACCCCTCCCTCCCGCCCCACCGCCCAAAAAACACAGCCCACTCCTGTTTTAGAACAGGCGCACAGCACGTTAGCTGACACAAGTGGTGAAAGCTGGGGAAGAGTACCTCTAAGGAGTCTCGTGTCATCCTGGAAATGATCATTCGTGAAACCTAAACATAAATATTTCAGCATTCAAAGTATGATCAGAAGATTCAGCAGCAACTCATCAGTATAACAACACAGGGACTTTCACCAAAGAGAAACTGGTATGAGCCGTTCTGTTTGTCTATGATTCATCTTTAGCCCTTGCTCATTTGCTATTGAGATACAAAAAATGACCAGTTTATCCCAGTTTAATGTGGGACTCAGCGCCACTGGGCTAAAAAAGCTTGTGGAAGTTACTTTTAAAAGGTTTTCTTTAGGATGTCAGTCTGTGACGCGACATTTTGCACATTTATAGGTTGACTTATAGGCATATCGCACTTCACTCCCTACACATAGCTTAAACTCAGACTAGAATGACTTTTCAGCAGCCATCACCAACCATTTAGCCGTTTATATTAGATTTAGTGAAGTGTTGCCATTGATCATCTTCAAGTAGACCCCTTCAGTGCAATGACATTCCCTTATGCCAGTGGAGTCCTGAAAGAGGCCACTTCCCTGCATGGGTCTTGTCAAATTTGCCCATTGCTCCTGTTTCCAACGCATCGAGTTCAAGATTTGACTGTTCACCTACTACCTGATACAGCTCCGGAAAAAATAAGAGCCCACTGCAAGTACTGAAACAAGCAACTGTGCCTGACAATTTTTTTCCTAGTTTCCAAATAAAAATATTGTTCTTTAAAGCATCATTTTAAAGGAAATGACAAAACATCAAAATAAGAGAAATGATGC
>JBBIGA010000040.1:175145-191657 GCA_037576975.1 Alestes dentex
AAAAACATAATTTACTTATTTTGTAACATAAATATTAACGTAAATTCAGCTACATTTCCATATAAAAAATAACTATAAATTTTTTGGTACTGTCGAGAGAACACAAAGAAAGGCGTCTTGGGATTGTGAAATACCACTGTACTCAGAAACGCGTGGTTTGACAGTAGTCAATCCGAGAACGCAATTTATTTCTCCTTGCTGCTGACTGGCAAGTTTTGCAATTAAAAAACACCATAGACTTCTTGGGGAAAACTGCTGTTTTTCCACTTTTGCAGCAGCAGAGATTTAATTGTTTCATTTTATTTCCAGAAGATTGTCTAGTTAATCGATCATGGATGGTGTTGTTCTCTTGAACAGATAAATGCATCATCTAATATACTTTGGCAGCCGTTGATGTACCTGGGTGCCCTGTCGAAGTAAAGTCTATGTGTGTGAAACACTGTAATCTATACCTGAAGCATCTAGCTTGTTTCCAGGCAATGTTGCCTGCAGCTACACAAGACACAGATAAACCATCTTGGCAGGGATTAAGGAAAATCCTGTCTCTCACCATAAGAAGGTCATAACTGATGGTAGATTTTTGAAAAAATCAATTGTGAGGCGCAAGGTGATACAGACAGGCCACGTGTTTGTACATATAAATAATCCATAATATAATAATATAGTACTATAAATATTATAGCACTGGTGTTGGATTTTCCTAGAATTTTCTTTGTTTATTTCTGTTAGCTCCTTTTGTCTTATTTTTCATCAGCTCTCTCGTGTTCTATACTTAAAGTAAGGCCATCTATGCTTAAAGTAAGGATCAGATGTGGGGACTGACTTTCAATTCAACTTGGAATCACCGTTTTTTGGGACTCAATTTACTGAAGACATGGGAAAGTTCAGTCTGATGAAAATAAATCAATGAGTAAAATGAAAGAAAGAAAAAATATTTCTATTGATAGAATAGAAATAGAATTAAGTTTAGGTATAGAATTAAGTTTAAAATAAAATTTTGCTTCCTCAGTTTAGAACAATGCAAATAATAATGAAGTCAGTAGAGCCACAGAAATGCATTCATAAGTATTTGTTTTTTCAGTAAAAAGAGTCAGCTTTTTATTGAAATGGCAGGCATATGTGTATGAATTTCTTTGAGTTTTAAAACTCAAGGGGTGGTAGTGGTCTAGTGGGTAGGATACTTGCCTCTGGACCAAGAGTTCATGCATACCTTCAGCATACCACCACTGGATTCCTGAGCAAGACTCTTAAGCCCAGGGAAACTGCTCCCTGTAGTGAGGGAATGGAAGTCGCTTTGGATAAAAACATCTGCTAAGTGCTGTAAATGAAATGTTGACACTTTTTTATACACTATGTAGCCTTTTTAAAGGTATGTTTCCACAAACCACCACAGGGGCAGGATTTTGGATGCAGAATCAGTTTTTGTGATAACTGCTATTATAAATACAAAATAATCTCAAGATCTGTCCTCTCCAGCCGTGGTTTTGTCCAAAATGGCTGTCTGGGGTGAAGTTTTGTTTGTTTTAAATACTGTCTCCTTAATTAACTTGAAGAGCTGGATGCAGTTTAAGTGGTTAAGTGAAGTTCCACTGCTAAACTAAAGAAGGAAATTTTGTTCTCCAAGCACGTCTTGGCTAATGGACTGCATCTGGTCTTGGTAGAAAATTGTTTAAATGAGCTCTTTTATGAAATTTTCTTTCAATATGAGCGGATTTTATTGGCCTAAAATGTATCAACCCTACCACTAGTCTACACACATGCACACTATAAGACTAAGGAGGCAAGGAAGGGAATGCTAGAGGAAGTGGAGGAAGGATACAACAGTCTAAGCTCTTCAGTTAGAGAGAACACAAGACACTAATACTCCCTCAGGAGAGCTCATTACAAAACAGATCACTCTTCCCCACATCCTCTCTATTTGCCTGCCTCCGACCTCCCATTTTTTCTCTCTTTCTGTCCCAATCTCTCATTGGGGTTATCCCTGTCCTTTCCAATCTCCCTCCCTCTCTCTCTATGACTCGTTCCTTCAGTCAGTCACTTTCTCTCACCTCTTCCCCCCTTTGCATCTCACTCTGTCTCTACATCTCTTCCCCCCTACATCTCTTTCTTTCCCTCCTTCTCTGTCTAACCCTTCCCTCTCTCCTTTCTCTCACTCCTAATTATCTCCCGGAAAGGCCTAATCCAGCTCCATCCCTCTTCCCCCCACTGGCTGAAAAGGACTTGTGAGCAAGGGATGACAGAGAAAGAGAGAGAAGGAGAGGAAAGAAGAGGGAGCAATCTTCTTTTAAGTGCACTGGACTATCTCTCACTCTGATTAAAGTAAACCTTGAGCTCACTTAGGGGCTAAGATGGATGAAGGTGGACTGTGCACACTTTGGCTAAGTTAATCATGTTATGATAAATGGCTCAACAGTAGCATTGGCCATTATGGAACTCAGGGATTCAAAGTAAAGTGTGAAGTGGCCCCTTATAGTCACACAAGAACACACTACAGCACAGCACACAGTGCGAGAGTTGTTTCGCCACATTTAACCCATTCACAAAGTGAAGCAGTGGGCTGCCAGCAATGAGAGGTGCCTGGGGAGCAGCGAGTAGGGACGGTACCTTGCTCAAGGGTACCTCAGTAATGCCACTAGCAGCCCTGGGATTCACAACCTTCTGATTGCAGGGGCAACTCTCTAACCACTAGGACTCCATAACTCATGATCTCTGTCAAAAATGTTCACGGCTGTCCCCATTTCTTGTCATGAGATCATATCTGGCACAATAAAGTATATGTTGTTTTTGTGTCCTGTCACTAGTGAAAGTCAGTTGACTCATATGTGGATGTATATACTAATGTGTATCAGCTGTTGTACACTGATCAATCTACAACTGCATCTCAATAACACAATGTTTACAGGTATGTAAAGATTGTAAGATAATCTCAGATAAACTTTCCATCTATGAGGGACACATTTAGTCAACCTACATCTGAAACATCCAGCTTTTTCCAAGCAATGTCATCTCTAGGTATCGCCAGATGAATGGTCAGATGGAGGACAAATGAGCATAGTTATGGGGAGTTTGTTTTACATTGTGTCACGACTGGGGTGCTCGGGGTTGTGAGTGAGGTACAAATGCTGGCTTCCCTTGATAGAGTTTTTATTAACAAAACACAAACTCAGACAAAAGGACACTAAGAGGCACGAGGGCCTAAAATAAAAGCATACTTAACAAAAGACACATGAGGAACGGGCAGAGTGAGGGTAACCATAAGGGTGCGTGAGGGTTGACCGACAACTCAAGATAACACTCTTGGAACTTACATGCATAACAGACGAGGACAGAAACCAATCGTATAACACAATCATTTAACTAAAACACAGGACAGACAGAACGTGACACACGACACAAACACTTTCTTCAAAGTGAAAGACCTATATACAAACTTAAACCAATAGTGGCCTCTAGCGGCCACTGGCAAGGGACGTCACACATTGATATTAATTTGGTTGCAAACGTAGCTGAAAATGAGTATTGCATTTAGTAAAATAAGTATTATAATAGCATGCAAGCAAAGCACAAATTGTCAATGTGTACGTGGGTAAACTATTGAAGTACTGAAGTAATGATTAACTCGTTTCCTCCCACCAGTTATTACTATGCAAACTAAATGTCTAAATCTCTTCTCTCAAACTATATAAAGTTATTTGGTAATCTCCAAAGACTTGCCTGTGTAGTTTGGCACCATACCATATCAACTGTTATTAAAAGGAACTTATAGGTAACAGGGCTAGCGATGTCAATGTCTGTGGATGCAAACTGTCCATCTGATATATAATGACATTTTACATTATCTCATCAATTGTGTGGTGGGTGTGTACCACAATAAGATAGTTTCATAAAAGGTGTGCAGTTATATCAACATTTCTCCATTGAGAAAGAAATTTGCACAAATATGATGACAACCTAAAAATCTTTCAAAAAAAGTCTGGATATATGGCAACCCCAGCCTTAAATTAGTGGAATTCATTCATGTGAAGCTGCAGTTGTGAAATTTTGATACTTATCACCCCAAAAAAAAATCTTGCATATAAACATATACATGAAGCAGCTGCCATTTGCATATGCCAAAGTAAAAATAGACACAATCAGTCAGATCTTTTAATGAGAACTCCAACTTTTTCCAAGCCTCTCATGAGTTTAGCACTGCTCTCTGCCTAACGGCGCAGATTGCCGTCTTTCACAGCAGTGCAGAAGCACAGAGGCATACGGCACGGGGCAGGTGCGTCCCATATGCTGCTGTAATGGCTCATTTCAGGCTACAGACAGCGCCATCACTCTCTCTCACTCTTCTATTACTCTTTACCATTCTCCTAGCAGTTCTGCTCCATTCCCGGGATCACTCCTCCTCCATTTCAGCATGACTTTATCTTTGTCTCAATATACCTCCTTTCTTTTACTGCCAGTATCCGCCCCCCCCCCCTCCCCCCGGGTGGACTGATTGCTTCTGGGAGGCCCATGATGGGATTGGGGTTAGTTGTAAGGTGAAGGGTTATGCCCTAGGGTTAAAGTAGGGGGTTTGCCTTGCATCTGGAACACTCAGAATAAACATTTCCAGTCTGTGTTATGCATACTGAAGAAAAAAAAAAACCTTATCAATTACGCACTGTGAATGGCCAGTTGTTTGAAGGGGAGTTCCACCAAATAAACAATAATAAATATGCTTATCACATCTCCTGACATACTGCAACACCTCAGTCCTACACGCTCGGATTTCAGCTGTTGCCAAAGCAAAATACAGAGAGGCTTGCTTTAATATCTTTTGTGAAACTCATGGCTCTATTAGAAAATATTACAAATACTCTGTCGTGGTTTCAGCTACACTACATGGACAAAAGTATTGGGACACACCTGTTTTTCAGGGTTTGGGCTAGGCCCTGTACTTCCAATGAAGGTCAATCTCAATACTTCAGCATACCAAGACATTTTGAACAACGCCATGCTTCCAAATTTGTGGACTCAGTTTGGTGAAGGCCCTTTTCTATTCCAGCATGACTGTGGCCCTGTGCACAAAGCAAGGTCCATAAAGACATGGTTGGATGAGTTGGGTGTGGAAGAACTTGACGGCCCCAACCTCAACCCCATCCAACACCTTTGGGATGAACTGAAATGGGGGCTGAGCCAGGCCTTCTTTACAGTGTATTCTATACAAATATTTGAAACAGGAATAAAGTCAAGAACTGACAGATAATTTTCACTAGAAATACAGAGTTGCATCTCAGGCATTGCTTTTCAGTTTGTGTTCAGCTCTGAACTTATAGAACGGCAGCTGGTGGCCTAGTGGTTAGGGATTTTGTCCTGTGATCAGAAGGTTGTGGGTTCGAATCCTAGGAGTGCTATCATCATCAGTGAGGTACCCTTGAGCAAGGCACTGTGCCCACGCACTGCTCCCCGGGCACCGTTCATGCAGCCCACTACTTCACTGTGTTGATAGTGTAGCAAGCTGGGTAGGTACCATACTAGTCAGGTTGGGGAAAATGCCAAAACTCTACATAGAACTTTTACTTGTATTACAGCACTGGTGGGCATGTAAAACTCTAGAAATTCGGTGGCATTCTGACTTAAGAGGAAAAGTAGGCAGATCACACCACTATTTAGGGAGAGCTGAATCACTCCTCTGTGAAGGAGAGAGAGGGAAACAGAGAGAGAGGGACACCATAAAAGACAAAATGAAGAGAGCGAAAGAGCGTGAGGAGGATGAAATTCGGAGGAGGAATAATCGATCTCGCTTTTCTGTTGGCTCTCTCTCTCTCTCCATCAGTGGGCCACGGAGGAGCTCAGGTCTGTAGCTACACAAACATACACGCAGCACCTCTATCCCTCGGCCACCCACACACACACACACTCACTGCGTCTGCCTGTAGCTCTGACACATCCACACCCGTCCCGCCCACGGCCCCCGGGTTCAACTTATGCACTAGCAGTGAATAGGATGTGGGATTATTCATGCGTTCTTCTGTGGCACTGGAGACTGGCATGTCTCAAGAGGAGTTTTTAAAGTGGACGGGGACAGTGCATCATAAAGAACGGAAGAAGCAAAAGATGCCCAGCTGAGCACTTAGTTGCATCTGCAAAGTTTTATTGGATTGAATTCTTAAAGTTCTGTTCATTCAACATACAGATGATCAGAGACCGGGGGCCAGATTTATACTTTTCTTACTAAACTTTCCAAGTTTTCTTACGAAACTTTCCAAGCATCCAGCATCAAATGATGCCAAAAAAGAGGGTAAGACTGACTAAACCTAACGTGTAACATTTATTATGCTACACATCTGTAATGTATATTATTTATTAGTTAATGCAACTGACACAATTAATATAATAATAATAATAATAATAATAATAATAATAATAATAATGATAACAATAATAATAATAATAATTATTATTATTAGTATTATTATCATTATTATTATTATTATTATTATTAGTGATTAATTACCAGGATAACAAGCCAACACAAAGAATGTGTGTCTCCCCTGCAATGGACTGGGAAACTATCCAGAGTGTTTCTCTAGCTTTCACTCTTTGACCTATAAACTCAGAAAAGGGTGGAAGCCAGAGTTTGCACCAAGGCGAATAAAAGACTTCACAGAAAGTAGTTTCCATAGGACGGTTTTAACCCAGCCATAGGCCTACCAGAGATGTTTTAAAAAGTTTCTAGCAGAGATTTGCTACCCTTGAGTCAAGCTTGGGATTGTTTTCTAATGAATGATCTCAATGGCACATGCTATCTCTTTTATATTCTCTACTTTTTCTCTCTCTGTCCCTCTTTCTCTTGTAACACTGGCGGCATTCAGAACAGCTCTGGAGTTAGAATATGGGTGAATATGCCCCTCAGTAAAACCGTGAACGGTGGGTGGGGCTATGCCGGGTTGGAAATGTCACAGCAAATCCTTTTCCTTGTTTGTTAAGTTCTGAATTGTGTTAAGAGTCTTTGTGTGTGGCGGCAATAGTGAGAGGAACTGATTCTGTCAGATAAAATCACTAATAAATAAAATGATATATACTGATAAAAACGGTGTATTCCAGACTTGTAAAATACCAGATAATCAAAGTAGGACATTTTCAGTAATTCATTTCAGGTGCTTAGAAAACCTATGTCTGTAATATTCCATCTTGTTTAAAATTTTCCAGTACCAGTCGGGCTTGGTCAGGTTGGGTCTTGAAGGCTCAAGTGCAGTGTGGGTATGGGTCAGGTTGGGGCTTCAACAATAAGCCCATGCAAAACTATAAAAACTTTATAGGTCTTAATCTAACATGACAGACAAAATAACAAAGCTCTGCCATTTGTACAGAACTACACTGTAACAATAAACAGTAATAGTAATAATAGTAATACTAGTAATACTAATTTAAAAATAAATTAATTGCCTGTGCATTTGTATGTGTATCGTGCTCATTTTGGTTGAAAAAGTTTTTCAGAAATTGGTTCAGGACAGGGGCGGCACGGTGGCGCAGGGGTTAGCACTGTTGCCTCACAGCAAGAAGGTCCTGAGTGAGGGATAAAGGGGTAGAAAATGGGTGGACAGTAAAAACTGCCCACAAACTCCAAACAGGACTGAACAGGCACAACTCAATACACTGTGTTGGAGAACCGACAACTTAGGGAAAACACAATATATTATGCTTCATACCTGGCCAGCCGAGAGCTCTTACTGTTCTCCCTGAGCAGGGATGAGACCACACCCCCAGTCAACAAAAGAGTCCTTTTAATAACAGCGGCCGACTGGGGATGTCACAGTACTCCCCCAAAAGGCGCCACTATGGGACGCCCAAAAGGAACCCCCCCAAGTCCATCCAACAGCGGGGGAGGGGAGGAGGCGGGAAACAAAAATGGGCTCCACTCGAGGGCCCCTCCCATCTGTCCTGGGCAAGGCCCCCTTCAGTCCGAGCTTCCCTCAGGGGTCCCCTCTGAGGTGGATCCCCTATAACCCCCCCAAAATATCTGGGGGAAATTCTCGGGTCTCTGATGGGGCCCCAGCGGCACCTCCCGTCCCCCAGGACACGTAATCGGAGCGTCAGGCAGTCCAGGGTCCCTCCAAGGGGACAGCGGGTATGGCGGCAGACAAAACGACCCCCTTGCTGGCACAAGTTCCACAGCTATTAGAACTAGCCACGGCTTCAGGAGCATGGGTCAGCGCCAGAGCCACGGCTTCAGGAGCAGGAGCCACGGTGGGAGCCGGGGCCTCAGGAAGAGGAGCCATGGCGGGAGCCGGGGCCTCAGGAACAGGTGCCATGGCAGGGGCCAGGGCCTCAGGAACAGGAGCCACAGCGGGAGCCAGGGTCTCACGAATGGGAGCCACAGCTGGGACTGGGGCCTCAAGAGCAGGAGCCACGGCGGGAGCTGGGGCCTCAGGAACAGGAGTCACAGCAGGAGCCGGGGCCTCAGGATCAGGAGCCACAGTGGGGGCCAGGGACTCAGGAGCAGGAGGCATGGCAGGAGCCAAGGCCTCAGGAGCAGGAGCCATGGCGGGAGCCAGGGCCTCAGGAGCAGGAGCCACGGCAGGAACCGGGGCCTAACCTTCTGGGTGCAGCCACCAGCTGTAGCCCGCTCAGGAGCGGAGCTTCTTGGCCCAGGAGTGGCTGTTGTGGAACCAGCGTGGGAGGCTTTGGCCGGCTTGGAGACGGTACTGGAGGCTGCTTAGCCTCTTGTGGCAGCTGGTTGGTCTGCTTAGCCTCTTCAGGCACCTGCTTGTTAGACTGCAGAGCCTCGACCAGGTTCACGAGTTGTTCCGTGAGCCAATCCAGCCAGCTCCATTGTTCCTCCAGTTGCTGCTGGATCTCCCACTCGGCCGCAGTGGGTGGTGGGCTCAGGCATGTAGCCTCCTGGAGCAGCTGGCTAGGATGCTCGATGGTGGGTTTGGGCTGCTCGGGGGCTAGAGACCCTTGGGTATCTGGGTTAACACAGGTATCTGGGTTAGCCAGATACCTGTGGGGTACTCGGCCAGGTCTCGGGCTATCTGCTCCCAGGAGAGCGTGGCTAGCCCGGCCAGGATCCATTCTTCCCACTTGGGCTCGCACGCCTCTCTGCCCCAGACTCTCTGCACCTTGTTGGGTCGGTTCTTCTGTCACATACGGGCTGTACCCGTTCAGCAAGGAGACGCAGGAGCAGACTTCCATCATTCTTTCTTTTCCTTTTATTTCCCAAAACACAAAGCAAAGAAGCCTCAATTGTTGGTCGTCAGCAAGCACAAAAACAAAAGGGTGTTTGAGATTCTGATATGGAAACTAGCCAGCATGCCCTTGCATTCTGTCTTGGGTCCTCAAAACACTTGAAAAGCCTTATGGCCTGTGGGTGCCGACTGGCAAACTTGTATTGAGGTCTCTTGGAAAACATTGCTTTTGACACTTGTAGCTTCAAGCTGGCAGTACACTTCAAACAACAAAAGAACTAAATGAAATTGAACTACCGCTGAACACGCTAATGTAAGCACACCTAATCTTGATGTACATCTTTCTGATACTCTGCACCACTAGAGGTCAACTCCTGTGCTGTGTACAGACAACCATGTGAAACTTGGCATTATTGTGCAATAATGACTCAGAGAAATTTGTTCAGATTTGCTGTTTAATTCTCACTGAGAATCAATTTAAACATGTTTACTCAGTTCATCAACATTCACAGTCACAACACTTTTTGCACCTCTAGTGGATAGGACAGTAATGTAACATCACATATCATGAACATTAACAAAAAATGTGTTAGTGACTGATGTTGGATGCAGACATGAACACACTACACCACAGCACACAGTGTGGGCAATGTGAAATGGGTGTCCAGGGAGCAGTGGGCATCAAGGGTACCTCAGTGGTGCCTCTAGCAGTTCTGGGATTCAAATCCATGACCTTCTGATCACAGGGGTAACTCCAAAACCACCAGGCCACCAGCCACCCAAAAACAACTTAAAAAAAAGTACTTTCAATGCAAATGACACGGTTCCTGCATTAAACGTTGCTGTATAATGGAATGCTTTGTAGATATATGGCCATGATTTTGCGAATGTATGTTTTTTTTTTTTGTTTTTTTTATGTGGTCTCTCTACAGAGTTCAGTGGTGGCCATTGTGGATCTCTCAACCACTGCACAAAGCCACACCACCTATCCTACCCCTTCTACTGAGACAGCCAATATGAACAGAGGTCATTAATATATAACATCCACAGTCAGATACTGAACTGCACACAGGTATGAATGACAGGTTAAACAACATCATAGAAAAACTGAATTAAGGTATTTTTAATAGTCTTCATAGCGTACTATATTAGAATATAAAGAAGAGTAAAATATCTTATTAACCAGATTGGTTCACCACAACCAGCCTGTCTTTCTCAAAGGATAACCACCAGAGGTCCACTTATAGAGATTTCTGAGTGTTATTGACAAAACTCCATCAAACAGGCCCCTGTGTTATTGCTTCAGGCTGATGATTCACATCTTATCCTTATTTTATAAAATAAATAAATAAATAAAAAGACCGATGGTGTCCAGGAGTGCAGTCAAGGCTGTTTAAAAATGCTTGATCGATTCAAGGATTAATGTTGAGTTGCTCTGGCTGGGCTAAGATATTTTGATTTTGGAGTACTTTGCAGCTTGAATTTATAGTTATGTTCTTCAGAACAGTCCAGGGATTTATTATTTGTTGTGACTGTACAAACCAGCCCCCCAAACCTCCACCCCCTCAGATTACCCTCACTGTCGTTTGAGTGTTGAAATAATATACAATACAAATAAGATGTCACTAAAATGATGAAGCGTTGGTAAAGAAAAACAAACAAAGCAAACATCCATTTTCAACCTGTCCTCTCTTTATAGATGGGCTTTAAAACCCAGAAATGTCTGATAGTTGATCATTCAAGCTGTTATGTCACAGCTCTTTCCGAAGTTTCTCGCTACTCATTACAACTCAAAGTGAAACTTGACCATTTTTTTGTAGTCAGAAATTATGGATATTCTAAGATTTAAGACCTTGAAATTAATTTAAACAAAACAGTCATTGTTCTCATTTCTTACATTTTACAGTGCAGTGAAAATGGTGAGGATCTTTGACTGGCAGTCTCCGCAGCCAGTAGCATAGTCTGGCTCTGACTTTGTGGGGGTTGGGTAAGTGTGAGCAGGAGAGGTGGGGAGAGGAATAATCACCTCGGCATTTCTGGGATGTGTGCAGCTCTTTGGGGAACTGTGGGCAAGGGCTGCTGGCTTATTGAAACTGATCCCCTTAAACTGAGAGCAAATTGAAAATCTGTTTCCCACTCCCTTGAGCTTACCAGAGTGGCACAATTAAAGGAGACAATCGCTGTTTGGAATTAAGTTCAAGGCACTGGTGTTAACTCCCCTCTATCCCTATCCAGCTCCAGCACACCTCTATCTGTCTTAGAGACATCTATTATACTCAGGCCTCCGAGCTGGGGCCCCGGTAGTAATGACTTTCATAGAAATGTCTGGAACGTTGGTCATCAAGTGGGCCTCAAAAGAAAGCAGGCAAGGCAACAAAAAAAAGGAAGGAGCAGGGGGGTTTCTAACCTAGTGACACCCTTATGTGCAATGGCAATGTGAATATTTCTCAGTCTTTGTCTTTCTGTCTCAAGTGCATTTCAGCCCAGCTGCCTGCCAACAATTCTTAGAGGAAATTATGAATAACCTTGAACTGACACCCATTTCAAAAGAAGTTTTAATTGTTGTTCATACAGGAATGCTTTGACATCCAAGACTTTAACCTAGACACAACGCAAACTAAACAAATTATTTTATTATTAAAGAGTAGAAAAAAAAGGCACTTTCTTCAGTGCAGTTCATCTGGAAAGACCTGACCATTTACAAAGCTCAAAGAGAAAATATTAAATCTGTTACATGAGGTGAAATATTTAGTTAATGTAGTCCTGACCTACAGTACATGGGCGATTCAATTTGTTTAATGGAATGTCAAGGTGAGGTAGCCGCACCACTGAACACCATTCATCAAATAAACTGCTGCCGATTTTTCAGTTGGGGCAGGAAGAAATAAACAGAGCAAAGAGGCTGAAATGTAGCTGCTCCTTAGACGCCACGGTGAAGGAGCAAAAGGTCAGCACCCCGAACACGTTTAAATGATGAAGAGCTAATGATTAGAGAGGGTGTGTAAATTATTGCCATTGTATTCTAGGCTCATGACCAATTCAGTATAGTGTCATTCACTTTTTTTATGCTCAGATATGTGGTATTACAAGGCAATGGTAGACACACTCTGTGCACATTAAGAAATGGATCACCAAGTTGTACACAAAAGCACACGGGGAGCAATGGCCTGATCTGGTCACTTACCTGGGGAAGATACAGTACCCAGACACACTATAGGAAAAAGACAAGCTGGCAGAAGTGTGACAACGCTCTGCTGGGAAACCCTAGATCCTGTCATTTATGTGGGTGTTACTTTGACAAGTACCACCTACCCAAACATTTCTGCCACACTGCACAAATTGTTCAGGAATGATTTGAGGAACATGACAAAGAGTTTCAGGTGTTTACATGGCCTTCAGATTCCCCTTGATCTCAGTTCAATTGAGTATTTGTGAAATAGGAGGGACAAACTAGTTCAATCCATGGAGACCCCACCACGCAACTTACAGGCTTAAAGATCTGCTGGTAACATCATGGTGCCAGATAACAATGCACACCTTTAGAGGTCTTTTTGAGTCTTAATGCCATTGTAAAATTAGGGTAAACTGCTATATACAGTGTCTTAATCTTTTTTCAATCATCTCTATATCTCTAATAAATTGTAATGGAATTGTGTTATTGTAAAAAAATGGACCAGAAAAGCTCTCAGAAGTTTTACAATAGGCCCTTGGTCCTTTAGAGTCTAATGTGTGTATGGCAGTAAGGAATTTGGGCATTATGTTTGATTCTCATATGCAGTTTTCTCAACATATAAAGAAACTAGTCCAGTCATGTTTCTTTCAACTGAGAAACATCGCTAAAATTAGACATTTCGTTTCTTTTTATGATGCAGAAAGGATTATCCATGCATCTATCTCAACACACCAGGACTTTTGTAACTCACTATTTGGGTCAAAAATCTCTGGCATGACTCCAGTTAGGTCAAAATTTGTGGCCTTTGACAAAAACAAGACAATTTGATTCTATTAGTCCGGCGCTGGCCTCTCTTCCTTGGCTTCTGGTAAAGTTTAGAATTGATTTAAACATTTTCTAAAGTGTTCCAGGTTATTAAAGTCCTCTAGTCAGGAACTTTCAAAGACTCCTAGGAAAAGGCTGAGCTGGAAAGGTGACTGTGCTTTTGTTGCATATGTCTCTTGACACTGGAATAATCTTCCGCTAGATATTAAACAGGCAGGCTCTGTTGATATTTCTAAAAAGCGCCTGAAGACTCATTTTTATACTTGGGCTTTTAACCAGCCATAAAACAATGTGTCTCTGTGCTGGATGTAATTTTTATTTTATATTGTCTGTCAAGCACTTTGCTTTGTGTACAGGGACACAGTCACGCTGGAAAAGAAAAGGGCCTTCCTACAAACATGGAAGCATGGTGTCAACCAAAATCCTGAAGCATTAAGATTGCCCTTCACTGGAAGCAACAGGCCTAGCCCAAACCCTGAAAAACAAGTTTTGTAAAAAGTATTGGGACACACATAAAAAAAAAAAAAAAAAAAAAAAAAAAAAAACCACAAGCAAAATGCTTTTCAACCAATCAGACTTTGTGGTCAAAACTGTAAAGCAGTGTGAAGCTACAGGTCATTTTGATCTTACCGCCATCCACGTCCTCACTGCCGAAGTGGTTCCTGTAGAACAGCATGAGCTCAATCCTGAAGCACTTGTACAGAGTGACCAAGAAAATCAGCAACAGCAAAATGGCTCCCAGCCCACCTGCCAGCTCTACTGTATACATGAGCTCTGCTGAGAGAGAGACAGACATGTAGAGAGACAGAGAGAGACGGACAGACGGACAGACAGAAAAAGAAAAAGAGAGAAGACATTTATTCTAATGCATTCTACATAGCATTCTACACTGTGATGGAAAATTAAGGGGCATTTATTCTCTTGACGTTTATTGTTTCCACTGAATTCACACTACGACGGAAAATAAAGGGGCGTTTATTCTCTCAACGTTTACTGTCTCCACTGAATAGGGAAGCCCCCTTCGCTGGAAAAGCTGGACACTGCTTGTGAGTGGCCTGATGTGGGTTCACCATGAACTAATGGGACCAAATGAGTAGTGCTCAGGCAGTTGGTTTCGAAGATGATCGAGAGCAGTTCCCACTCCAGTTATCGTCGTCATTGTTGCCATGACAACAGTCTGTAAAAGCTAAGCAAGAGAAATCATCTAGAGTCTGAGAATGTAGAGCACTCACTCCCCGCACCCGTCACCTCTGTGATATAGAGGGCGGTCGCACACGAGCGGAGGAAGGAAATCAGCGATGGATTTAAGCCATTCTGCTAATTCGACATAGTTAAGGCACATTTTCCCGTGTGAGAGAGCGCCACTCGTGCGGCTTTGTTGCAAACAATAAATTGCGACGGTCCAAATCTTTCAAAGCACTTAAGGAAAATCGAATTAGGTCTAACTCATCGCTGCTTCAGTGTATAGCGTGTAAAGGATAAGTGGCAGTTGAGTTGGACTGTGTGCATGTGTGCATGTGAATGCGTGTGTCCAGATGCTCCCAGGCTTTGCTGGCTGTGTTCTGCTGGACGGTTTAGACTGAAGACATGGCCCATTGACTGATTAATGTTAGCCTGAAACAGCCCATACAAGTCCATTCCAAAAAGACAACACACATGCATACCCACGTGCACAAAAATCTGCTTGCAGAAAACATTCTGTGCGGGTACGGCAAACCTTTATGAAGGACGATCCATACATGTTCTTCCCTCTCCATCCTCTAACATCCCTACCTTCCTCCCTCTCTCTCTCTCTCTCTTTCCTTCCATCCATGAATCAGATGAGTCCTAGCCATATCTACTGTGACCGTCACTGCTGTGAGATTAAGCTAAAGAGGCTCATCCCTCTCCCTCTCTCTCTCTCTCTCTCTCTGCCTCTCTGTCCCAGCCACCATGGCTAGATTAAGACAAATTATCTGTGGACTGGCAGGGCCGCGCCTCACTTATGTGCCGATAGATTTGACAAAGCCGTTTGGCATTGTGCGATTCATCATTTTTCTCTCCCTCCCCCCCCTCCCATTCACTCTCCTTTGCTCCATCTGTATCTTTATTTCTCTATTTCTCTCTTTCTCTTTCTCTCGCTCAACCACTTTTTCTCCCACTCCCACTCCCACTCCCAATCTAAATGTGGAGTCTGTTTGGGGATGCTGTTGCCATCCTGATTTTTCATTACTGACGCTGGGGTAGGGGTTCGCTGAGGAATTGTCTGGGCCGGCTGCTACACCAATGTATTGCTCTCTTCTGGGAAAACAGAAAAGAGGCATGACTCAGGCGAGAGGATGGAGGAAAGCAGGGAAGACTAATGGTGCTCATTGTTCAAAGACTCTGTGTCAAGGAAATGCAAAAGAAGTTGCCTGATTTGCCTTTCTGGCACAGAATGTATCTTCCTGTGTGTTTGCACGGCAGGGAAAAGGGAGGGGTGGATGTGTGTGTGTGTGTGTGTGTGTTTTGTTTAAAGCTCGAAAAGACTAAGGGAACAGACCATGGGCGTCACCGCCATATGACATATCCCCTTCACATTTCATAATTATTCGTTTGCCACCCCCCATGATTTAAAAAAGGGGGATATCTGGTGGCCTAGTGGTTAGTGTGTTGGCCCTGCAATCAGAAGGTTGTTGGTTTGGATTCCAACTGCTAGTGTCATCACTGAGGTACCCTTGAGCAAGGTACCATCCCCACACACTGCTCCCGGGTGTCCCTCATTGGTGGCTTTCCCCTGCTTCACGGATTAAACGGATGGGTTGATGCGTTAATGCTGCTGGGCTGTGTTTAACCATGACTATAAGGGGCCACCTTACCTTACTTTAAGCATCAGCAGCTCTTCAGTAGAGATCGTCCAGAGCTCCTAACTCCTTGTTGTTCAAATGCCTCACTTGGCTCCTCAATATCAGCCCCATCACCAAAAAAAGTCCTTCTGATACTGAGGAGAATGCACTCCCCCCCAATTCTCTTAAAATTCTTCAGAGGGACTTTAGAGAGCATTCTCTGTACTTGCATGGTACGGACTGCTGAAAAGATTCTCAGGGTCTCACTCCCCTATGTTGAGGACATTTACAACACATGCTGCATCTGCAAACCCACCAGCATTGTGGATGACCCTACACACTTTTCTCACACCCACTTTTCCCTCCTTCCATCTGGCAGAAGGTTTCATAGCACCAAGGACTTGACTACCAGGGTAGGGAACAGTTTTTTCCCCCAGGCCATCACACTTCTAAATCAGACCTGAATAACAAATTGTACCTCTCTCTCTCTCTCTCTCTCTCTCTCTCTCTCTCTCTCTCTCTCTCTCTCTCTCTCTCTCTCTCTCTCTCT
>JBBIGA010000040.1:226040-249858 GCA_037576975.1 Alestes dentex
ACAGTCTGTACGTCTCCACACCACGAGTTGTTAATAAATGCACACACACCTCCCCCGATAGCCTTACCGGAGGCTGCAGTCCGGTCTCCTCGGTGTACGGAGTGAGTCTGTAGCTGAACGGCGCATTCCGGGACTTTGTCTGAAGGCCAGGTCTCGGTAGTGCCTGTCTTGTGTAAGTTAACAGTGCACAACACTTGTCCAGTGCAAAAAGAACAGAGAATACACAAAAAACAGAAGAAATACGGCATTTGAGAGCGGAACGAGCAAACACATCTGCCTCAAGGGGCACCATGCAGCAAAATGCAGTATCTGCCGCTAAAGCATAGTAGATGGCTATTAATACAATACATTTCATTGAGACATTTTTAGTGACAAACTGGTTACTAGTCAACTACTTCCTTGAATGACTAGTACAAAATTGAACAATGTTATCTAGAACAAAACTCTTCAATCTGGACCTTAAATCCTGTTTATACAGATGAAGGCATTCACAGATGGCTTTTATAATTTGTTTTATTTGGTCTCCAGGTAGGAGTAATGGTTGTTATGTCAGGTTTGAAAGTAATTAATAAGGCCACTATTTCAGGCCTAGTAAAAAAACACAGAATGTCCTCCTCTCCTCTTCTTTCCACTTCTTTTCTCATCACTTCTCTCCTTTTCCAACCCCTCCGACATGTTCAGCTACTGTGTTGGAGATCAGAAAGCTCACATGTGGAAAACTGCTGCCAGGACAGGCCAGAGTGTCCAACAGCCAGAACAGAGGAAAGCCTGCAGAGAAAGGGCACTTCTTCATGCCTGAAAATGCCTGCAGAGGCAGAAAAAAGGCAACACATCTCTCCTCTGCAGACTTGTAAAAGTGGGCCAGCTGAGCCAGACGGACTGTCTGGTGTGTCTCCAACCCTTTCTCTTTCTATCCCATGCTCACCTCCCTCAGACGCAACTTTCTCTCTTACCTCCACACATCCTGTCTTTTTCTTTGTTGCACTGCTGATCTATTCCGTTCCCTCTTTCCGTTCATATCACTGCCTACCACTGTTCCTTCCCCATTTTCTCATTCTCCCTCTCTCTTACATCCCAGGAGGCTTCTGTGTGTAAAACTGTGATATTAGATTGTGGGTGCAGTCAACATGAGTACAAGATACAGTAGAACCACTAAGGTGGTCTGAGGTTAGTGTTGCTGTTCTACTAGCAGAGGTGGACAGATTAGTCTAAATCCACAGCTAACATCTTGTCTAAGCATTCTCATTGGTCTAACTGCGGCATTCCTGTTAGAATGAGAAAGTGAGCCTCCCATGTGGGTTCCTGGCGTGTTCCTAGACATTTGAGTAAGTTGCCAAAAACAAAGGATAAATTAGCTTCTTTTTATTGATGTTTATGGCGCAATGTGCACTGTGACTAAAGAATGGTCCTCTAGCCTGCACAACAATTTGTGTTTACCTACTTGTCAATCAAATATTTCAAAATGGTGCTGAATTATAGTCATTTTTCAGTTCCAGGATCAGACTGATAATAATACTTGTTGTACCATAATACATTGATATACCACACACCCCTAGGTAAACATTCATTTTCTGTAACCGCTTAATCCTTACTAGGGTCACCCAGAGCCTATACCAGGGCCCAAGGCAGGGTGCACATACACACACCATTCACTCACACATTCACATCTACGGTCAATTTAGAATCCACAATGACATGTATGTCTTTAGACTGGGAGAAAACGAAGACCCATGCCTCCATGAGGAGAACACGCAAACTCCACACACCCAGGACCTGGATTTGAACCCGGGTCAACAGTTCTACCCACTGCACCACCGTGGGTCCCTCCTAGGTAAACATGTTTACTTAATTGAAATAATGGCTTTTTGGTACTTGTGTTCCCTGTTGTTAGTTACCACCTCTTAGGGCAGCTCCTCTTGCAAAGTAAGCAGAGATGAGCACATTGGCCAGCTGGTGGATTACATGGCAGCCACTCTGGGGGAAATAGAGCCCACCCACTGCTGTGGGTGTCCTCCTCTGCTGCCCGACATTCTGAAGAATGACACTGTTGGATTTGTGGCCTTGCTTATTTGTGGTTTCTGACGAATCAGCCTTTGAGCTACCTCTCCCTGGTCTGGCTCGCCATGCCAAGCCAAGGCACATGAGCCTCCTTATTGTCTTGGAAAATGCCCCTGAGTGGGTGCTGGAATGGATAGTGCCCCCTGATGTTCTGGACAACTCATGGTTCTGGATGACCAGCAAATCTGACGAAGATGAGGATGGTAATGGATGCCTTCGCTCCCAAGCAGGTCAGGGACATACCAGCAAGACGAGAAGGGGTCGCAAGAGAAAGAGAGCTTCAACACTGGCTCACGCTCCAGTTCAGGAGAGTGCATTGATGCCAGCTGGTCTGGGGACCTGCACATTTTCACAGGCACCTGGAGAGCAGCTCATCAACACCAACGCCACCTGCCGCTTTGGAGAGCGTCTCCTCACTGTTGCCGGCACCCCCTAGTACTCCAGAGGGCTCATTACTTTCACCTCTTGTTGCTTCAGAGAGTTCATCCAGAGAGCACCTTGAGCACCAGCACTGCCTACTGTTCCAGGGGGTTCTTTGTCACCAAAACTTCATAGAGTGCCTCCTCACTGTTTGCTGTCTGGAGAACGGCTAACTGGCAGGTTCAGAGCATCCAGAGCCCAAGTCTCCAGGTTCAGAATAGTTGGCAACCCTGACTCCTTGTCCCAAGCATCCAGCACCCCTATTTCCTGGTCCTGAGCAGCCGGTACCCCATCTCCTGGCTAAGATCAGCCATGACCCCATCTTCTGGTCCTGAGAAGCTTTCATCTCATCTGCTTGTCCTGAGCTGCCGGACACCCAGGCTCCTGGTCCTAAGCCACCAGATGCCCAGCAGCCTGGCCTCACCTCACCAGATGCCCACCTCCAGTTTGTAAATAAAGTCTTTATTTGCTTTTAAGTCCATTCTCATTCTCCATCACATACCCCATACTGTTGTATTATAATGGGAAGAATTACACATTTTAAACAACCCTTGCTATGAACACCTCTGCCGATAAGCTCACATAAATGTTGAGGGAAGAAAGAGTGTAGATAATAAATGACTTGGTAACTCCACCATGCGATATGTTGGATGCAACAGAAATGTATCATTTGTTTATAAAGATAGGCAGGAAAACCACAAAGCCTTAGTGAAGATTGTGGATTAACTGCTATATAGGGCCTCCATGGACTGGAGTAGTTTGTCCAGCCCATCGAACAGATTCTATTGGAGTGATATCTGGGGAACTTGTCAACAACTTGTCAGGTTCCCCAAACCATTCCTGAACAATTCTGCAGTGTAGCAGGGTGCACTATCCTGCCAAAGGAGGCCACCAACATTAGGGAATACCACTGGTAATGAAAGGGTGTACTTGGCCTAAAACAATGTTTGTACTGTAACAAGAAGACACTTGTGTGGAAAACTGTTCACTTTTAAGATTTTAATATGTTTACGCTTGCCTTCTGCTCTTTACAGACAAACATAAGCTGAGCTGACAGTTACCACCTGCTTGTTTCAATTACAGTAAACTGGCAAATTTAAACACCATCTTGGTTAAAATAATTCAGACCTAGCCTTCAGCATAAGTATACCATTTTGTTGAAAAGAATTCTGAGAAGCCTTAAAACTTTGAATTCCTTTAAACTTTGCCCTTGTAGACACACAACATACACACGGAAGGCATGTTCTGTGAGTAGCTTTACAATGTTCACTAAATAACCAAAGTATTGCATACATTCTCTCAACAACCACAAACTCTCATGTAGGTTGTTGTGCCCTCACTGCTTTAACCAAATTGGGTTTCAGTCAAGGGGAAACATACAAAGCAAAGCCTAACTACCAACTAACTAAATATCCACTAACTGAGCATAAAGAGCAAAAACATCTGTCACTGGCACATCCAGCAGTAAAAGGAAAAAGAACATGACCTTTTGTAAGGTGTTGCTGTATAACAGCTGGATAATCAGTCACAGACACAGTGGGAACAATTTAAAACATGGGCTGCAAAATCACTGTGCAAATGTAGAGCCTGCTTCATTTCTCCCCACTTTGCTCACACTGCTGTGTTTAGTTCTGCTTCAGTGACACTGCAGGCTGGGAGTGATAGACCGAAGCTGTAGATCACACATGTATAGAAGAATATTAGAACCATGACCATCCAGTTTTCTGATAGGTCTGATCAAAATTTTTAAAAATTTAAAAATTTTTTATTTTTCTTACCATTTTATCTAGGTTTTTTATTTAAATGTTGTTAGATGTTTTAGTATTATAAACACATTTTTAACATTTTATTCTGTGTTACCTAGGACTTCAACTGAGTTTGAATTTAAGCAATACATTTTTAAAATATGTTTACATATTTACTTACTATAGACTTTTTTCCTTTTCTTTATCTAGCACTCACGTACCAAAAGGGCGCAGTCCATTCCTGCTGGACAGGCATTAGACTAGATGATGGAATATTACTTCGAGGATTTCATTGCATTCATCCCAAGAGCATATGTGAGGTCTTGTACTGATGTTGATCATAAACACTTCTCCATGTCATGGTGAAAGTATTCTGTGGTGCTTTTTACAGGATCTTTACACCCCTTTAGCTGACGCTTGGCACTGGGCATTGCAGTCTTAGGCTCATGTACGGCTGCTCCAGATAATCCCATTTATTGCCAGTACTTTTCTATGGAAATTACAGAACTGAATATGTGTGTCAGCAATACATACCTTAAGATAGACAAATTCACTAATTAGAATGTTTGTCTGGATTTTGGACATGTAGTGTATCTCAGTGTCTGACATTACTATAACAATTTAATTTCGCTAACATACATTTGGAGAGCACTATTCAACTTTATGGTCAGTGCTTTATGCCCCGGCTGTGCTGTTCCTTAAGCTTGAGAATTCAGATAACCTTGTGCTTCCTAAAAACAGCTTGTCTTAAAAACCTTGGGCACTTAAGCTCCTCTCAATCCATTTAATTAAAACTATACAATAAATTACAAGCAATGCTATCACAGCAGAGTAAACAACCAGGAACTTAAATTATGACCCTGTGGGAAAGAGAACATTTTAGAGGGGGTCCTTGCATAAATTCCCAGGCAGGAAGAGCTGACATGTCAATCTTTTTTTTTTTTTTTCATTTTTGTCCAAGAATGCACTGTGTCACTGGTTTGTGTGAAGAACAATCATCTATTTTATGGGAGAGAAGAGGGCAGGGCCTTTCAAATGCAGTGATGCTCTCTGGAGCTGGTGGAGAGGAATGGAAGAGAGAGGACTGGAGAGAGAGAGAGGCTAAGCTTGTCCTTTCGGCTGTGTGTATGAGAACACTGCAGAGGAGCACTAAAACCCTTTAATCTACTCAACTGACTGACACCGTTCTCTCTCTCCTTCACACACATACATACACACGCACAGTCTCCTTCATACACCTCTCTCCCTCTCCCTATCTGTCTCGTTCCCAGAGAGCTTCAAAAGATCTCAAATCCATCATTTCTTTTCTTCTTGCCCCAAATCCCTGAGCATGGTAGATTCCTGCGTGATTGGTGCAGCAGCATCCCTCCTCAGGCCTAGTTAATCGCTCCTGATGAGTGCTTGACAGAAAAGGAGAAGAGGAGGAGACAAAGTCTCTGTGTCTGCACATCCCTGAGTGTACGTGTGTGTGTGTGTGTGTATGTATGTGTGTTTGTGGGGGCATGGGCAAGGTTAAGTATATGTTGTGTGTGTGCGTGTGTTTGTGTGTGTGTGTGTAGGTGTATGTGTGTGTGTGTGTGTATGTATCTGTGACCTGTGTAAGCTGTTATTTCTGTTTTTGGAGGTGTACAATTTTAACAAAACTCACCTTTTGAGTCAGCGTATGTGTGTGTGTGTGTGTGTGTGTGGTTGTGCATGCGTGGGTATTTTCTTGGCTGTATGTTCACGTTATAAAAGAAAAAAATTGCCAGCACACACGGAACATACTGAACTGTTCAATCATCATATTGATGGTCTCCAAACACGCTCTCTGCATTCCTTCCAACCTTTTTCCTTCATTCTGTCCTTTCTTTATTTAATTATTGAATTCAACTTTCCATTCTGTATTCAGAGCTTCATTTATTAACTTCATTTGTTCTTTCCTTGCTATATATATTTCATCATAGCCCCCCGAGGAGCAGTGTATGGGGACAGTACCTTGCCCAAGAGTCCCTCAGTGATGCCATTGGCAGTCCTGGGAACTTCTGAATGCCCCTAACCACCAGCTGCCCCAAATGACCATATGTCGGCCAGGAACCACCACAATACCACCAGCATAACACTTTTTACAAAAGGCATTATCACAAATATATAGAAATTCTGGTCTAATCCTCAAGTAACCATGTCAAGAGTGACAGTGGCAAGGAAAGTCTCCTTGAGAGCATGAGGAAGGAAAAAGCCTCGAAGTTTCAAAACTCAGAAGAGAAACCCATCTTTCTCTGGTTAACATGAGATAGCACAACAATAACACAATAATAGCACTAAATAATAACAATAATAACAAACAAAAATGTAGTAAGTACACAGTAAATAAAGAAGTGAGATTCTCATTAGACAGAAGTATTCAGATTGACCAACATAAATCAGTGAATTCTGTTAGAAGTCTGTCTCTGCGCATAAGAATCCATGTTTGCCATTGGTAGACACTGGATGCAATAAGAAGTTCCACTGCAGTTTCAAAGGTTACTCAGTACTTTTTCAGACATGCTATTTTTGTACTTCTGTTCAATTGAATTTTGAAGACATTTTTTTCTTTTACTTGAGTCATTATTTCACAAAGCAACCGCACATTTTCTTGAGTACAATTCTTGAGTACTCTGAACTTATAATACCAAAACCTTGTAAAAATGGGCTTTAAATTGTGTATACAGAAACTCCCTAATAAAAACATGATTTCAGATAAAATGTGTCTCTAAACATGGACATACAATAATAAGTTTTTCAGATGCTGGTAGCATTACATTCTATTAAAACGAATATCCTCTGCCAAGCTAGCTAATATTAACTTAGTTAACAAAGTAGTAAGTGGTCAAGGTGGTAATTCTGAACATTGCAAGTAACACATTAATATCTTTCTAGGTTTTGGTGCAGTTATTAGTGGTCATTTATGTGTTAAGTGTTTGGACATGTATTAGGGTTTATTAGTGTTTGGAATATGCACAACATATTAGTTAATTATAGGTCAAATTTCAGTGAAATTTTTTAAACAGCATATATATATATATATATATATATATATGCTGTTTACACACAGTGGTGTACACACATACATACTCATGCACACATACAGATACTATCTTTCTCTTTTTGCACTCCTTCCTTCTGGCTTTCATACTCTCATACTCACAAAGATACGTACTTCTGGTGCGTACTGTAATGCATAGATTATGGTCTAAACATATTAGTTTGGATCTTCTAAAGCCGAGTTTCTCAACCACTGGGCCGTGGACCACTGATGGGCTGTGAAGGCTTTTGATTGGGCCGCGGATCTAAAATAAAGACAGGCCATTGGTCCGCAATTAGTTATTTAATATCATCTAATGTGGCCAAGTGGGCCTTGGCAACATGCCGTAATAGATAGGTGGGCCTTAATGTGGAAAAGGTTGAGAACCATTGTTCTAAAGTGTATTAGTTTGGATCTTAGTCATACATTGCAAAGTCTAGCTGGTGCATGCATTACCATTCTATACCCCATAATTTCCTCACTCCCTGTGCTTTCTGCATTATCTGCAACACTGCACTGGGCTGGGAACAACTGCAAGCAAGCAACTCAAAGCACAAGGATTGAGGCTCTGTTTTATTCATACAGACTGCACTGCAGAATAATGTGATACACCACTACTGTCACAATATGGAAAACTGAAGGCAGAAAAAATAGACCCTCACAGTTAGCTAGTGCTTTGTTTGGCTGCTGTGTGTATTAAATGTCTTAAAACGTGGTTCAATTTAAATTCAAGAGCTCTTTGGTTAATGTTTCAGTTACTTTAATCATGAATGTAGGTTATGACATTGATCCAGCATTGATATAGCATTGAAAAATTAATTAAATCATGCACTTTGATTAAAGTCTCACAGGATTACCCTTATTATTATCAAAATATTCTGTGTTTATCGAACAGACAGAAATAGCATATGATACACAAAACGAGTCTATTTGAAAAGCTTAAAACATGTCATTCCTGTTCAGTGGGAGCTACATTACTGAAAAGGCAACATGTATTAGCATCTCAGAGATAGTGGAGCTCTTGACACTTTTTGCATGTGTAGGTCGGAAACGTCTTCGTTTCCACATGGTCATGAGTGCAGCATTAGCTGTACACCTGGCGTGCAAGTGTGTAGACACAATAAGGCCTTGTTTAATTAGCGCCACCTGCTGTTTGTTTTGTGCAATGCTTGGGTGTGAACATTGGAACAATCAGTCTTCAGTCAGTCAGTCAGTAATTGCAACACAACAGTGATCAGTCATTTAGTGAGAGACAGTGACGTCTGTATGCTGGCCTGCTGGGCAATCCACAGCTATTTATTGAAAGTATGAAGTATTGCCCTTTTACGCACACATGAGATGGCAAAAACAAACTGTGTACTTGTTGTACCTGTGTACAACATAAAAAGACACAACACACTCCAGCCTTGGAACGGACAATTCCTCATTTAGAAGCACTACAAGGAACAATAACGCGGATAAACAAAGAGCCTACAACAATGGTGTTGTCAGGGATTAAAAGGGGGTGGAGGGGGACTGACAAATCGTTTTGGGGTTAATCTTGTGCTGGTTGCTGTGGCAAGCTACTCTTTGTGAGGAATTACTGGGGCTTTTGTGAAGACTTGCTTGCAGCAATTTCCCTGTTGTGTTATTAGCCATGACGCGGACACCCTTACCATGACAGGCTAACATCTTGCCTTCTCCCAAACAGGCCCCATGGATTTAGAGGGCTGGCTTCTCCACGTGATTAGGGGATTAAGGTAAGAAACCTTAACCTTTTTTCTTGCCTTTCTTTGTTCATTGGATGTCCTTGAGTGAATCTAGATTTGGTAAACTGTCTGCAGGCCACGGTAAGGGCCTGTGTCTACCAGGGCCTGGCCAATCCGTATGAAAGCAGCTGGATTTGAAACACTGACCAGCTTAAAGCTTATGCACTGGAAGACTAAACTAAAAGGATGTCATGCTAAGCCTACATTTCTTTGTTTCCAAACAATGTTGCCTGGGTGGAATTGTCTGTTAAGAGACTCCAAGGAACGCCTGCAGGCTCATATAAAGCAGAATAAACAATGAGAACATATTGTGGTTTATGTGTATTCCTTTAGTGAACACATATTTTCCATCTAAACCTACAGACATCAGCTACTTTAATTGGTGTACATGTCTGTGAGTATGCTTTGCATGTGTTAGCTATGTTCGAGTGTGTGTGTGTGTGTGTGTGTGTGTGTGTGTGTGTGTGTATGTTTCTCTAGGGTGTGTTTAATGGAAAAGGCATATTAGGGTCTCTTCATGCTTAATAGCTCTCTAGCTGAGCTCTGCATTCTTTATCTCGAAGGGCTCCACCCCTTTGTGTGAAACTGCAGCGTTTGGTAGCCACACACGGTAAAATATTTTACTAGATATTTTCATGCTACCCAATGGCCGACACATCAGTATGAACACTGGAATAGAATGTATTTGTGTGTTTTTAAAGAGTTAATGAAAAGTGAACAAAAATGGACTTTGAGTTAAGAAATAGACATTTTCAGATAACTCCACTACTGTTAAAAGGCTAAAAAATTCAGCTTATACAGCTGTGTAGTAGTGTACAATAGAATACTCCTGTGAATACATGTTTATTTTGCATACTAAAGCTGCACCACCTCTGTCTCAATCTCTGAAAAGGCATCTCAGATGAGTAAACCTCTGCTGCTTTGGCACAAAGAGCTTGTAGCTTCATTATGGGGATAAAGTTATTTTTGCTTAATTGTGCTCTGTTAGACTTGCCTGCCTCAATCCACTATCCCTGATGTCAGGAAACAAGCAGAACACAACGCTGTTACCAGCTTCATTGCCGCAGTTCTCTAAAATCTCGCCTGATGACTGTCTTTTGCCTCTCCTTTATGGCTGGTCTGAGAATAAAGAGACACATGACAGTGGGACAGGGTAAGAGAGATACAAACAAGGGAGTGTGAGAGGGGGTGTGAATATAAGACAATATCAACTGTGTGTGTGTGTATGTGTGTTGCGTATACTGCAGATAGGGAATTCCCCTCCCATACCTGCACCAGTACCCTATTAGACAGCCCCCTGATAAACAACAGCAATATACAATGCTCTCCATTTCACCATGCATTTCCAGCTCATTAGCAGCTGAGCCTCACTGAAAGAGAATGGAAATTCATGTAAGCTTATTCAGACAGAGAGGGGGGGGGCTGTGTCTGGTATAAAGGAGGATAAAGGAAGAGGAGGGGAACAGGATAGAAGGAGGAGAGGAGAGAAACATAAGAGAAATGAGAGAAAAGAAAAGAACCAGGGAAAAGGAAGGAACTCAGGGAACAAAAGATGAAAAGGTGACACAGAAAAACTAAAGGAAAGGAAAGAACAAGAAACGAGAGAAAACAGAAGATATAAAAGGTGAGAAAGGAAGAATAGAGGAAAGAATAAAAGCAATATAGAAAAAGAAGAGGGAGGGAAAGACAGAAAATATGAAAAAAGAAAAAGGAGAGAAAAGGATAGAAAGTGAAAAAACAAATGGTGAGAAGAGAGCGGAAAAGGGGGCTAGAGGAGAGAGAGAAGAACCATAGATTACGGAAACAAAGATGAGAACAAAAGAAACCAGGTGACAGAAACAGAGGGGAGAGAAAAGAAAAGAGGAGGACAGAAAAAGAGAGAAAAGGAGGAGAAAAAGAGCATAGAGGGAAGAGAAAGGTTTCAATAGTTAAGGAAAGGTAAGGTGTCACATGCACACATCAGGTGACGTGCAAAGGTCACAGGAAATGAGTGGTTCCTAGTTGCTCAGTCATTGAGTGGTTCCTAGTTGCTCAGTCATTAAGTCTCATCACTCCGGATTCACGTGAGTACTCACTGTGTGTGCATGAGTATGAATGTAGGTTCCAGTGGGAATCTAACGCTTTTTCAGAGCGTTTGCAGAGCAGTGTGCAAGATTAAACCAGCTCTCTCGCTTCTGTCCGCACTTGGGCTTTTCCCTTATGCTACACAGGCACTTCTGACCAGGTACATTCGTGTTTCACTATCTTCGTGACAGAATGACTGAGCCTTTAATTGTGAGCCCAGCAGACTGGGTCGCGCTGGTGGCGATGGTTAGCCGACAGGGAGAGGAGATTGAGAATCTGAAGCAGGAGGTGGCTGGGCTAAAACAACAGGTCACTTTCCTGCAGCAGCAAACTTGCTCCGCACCCCCTGTCGAGGCACCTTCGCCTCAGCCACCCACTCCGACTCCTTCTCCTTCCTCATCATCATCATCTGCATGAGTTCTACCTAAGGTTGCACTCCCTGAAAAATGGAATGGGATTGACGGGAAGTGCAAGGTGTTTCTCTCTAATCTTTCTTTGATTTTAGAGTTTCAGCCGGATCGCTACCCATCAGATTATAGCCGCATTGCGCTTCTCATCTCCCTCCTGATGGGGCAGGCAGCCGAGTGGGCAGCGGCAGTTTGAAGGCGGACTTGGCCGACTGTTACAGCTACCGGGACTTCATGAAACAACTCAAGGTTGCTTTCCAACACCCTGATAGTGGAGGTTGAGGTGTCCTCTCGGCTATACCATCTGCGGCAGGGAGACCTTCCGGTGAGTAAATACACCACGGAGTTTCGCATCCTTGCCGTGCAGACGGGGTGGGGCGACTCCATGCTCTGGACAGCTTTTTACGAGGGGCTGGCCACCCGAATTAAAGACCAGTTGTTTGGACGGGAGCTTCTTGATACTCTGGAAGGTATTATCCAGCTATGTTTAAGGATCGACCAGTGTTTGGGCTCTCATCCAAGTCAGCTCCTCGTGCCCTGCCACCAACGCCATTAACTGCACCTTTTCGCCCAGCGACCAGTTCCTCGGATCCTGCACCTCCGTCAGATGCCCACTCAGGAGCCGGGGAACCCATGCAGTTAGGGCACGCTTCCTTGAACCCGGTGGAGTGAGCTCGATGCTACTGTGAAGGGCTCTGCGCTTATTGTGCCTCCCCTGAACACCACCATGCTATCAGTCCACTCCGCCCGGGAAATGGTCAGACCAGGTGAAAAAGGGGAGGTTTTCACCTGGAGTTTCTCTCTGCCTCCTTGACTCCGACCGTTTCCCGATTTATGGTTCAAGCCCACATCCAGCTCAGCCACAAAGGGGTCAGTGTCACTGCTTTTGTAGATTCAGGAGCAGCTGGCAATTTTATTGACCATTCTTTTGCTGTTAAGCTAGGTGTGTGTCCTGAAGTGTTATCCCAGCCATACAGGGACTTGAAGGAGGTCCAAGGACAAACAAAAGGCCATGGAGGAGTATTTGGCCGAAGGTCTTCGCCAGGGCACCCTTCGCCCTTCGTTCCTCCTCCGCAGGGTTCTTCTTCGTAAAGAAGAAGGATTGGGGACTTCATCTGTACGTCGACTATAGGGGCCTCAACAAGATCACGGTGAAGAACCGTCATCCACTCCCGTTTACCAACACCGCCGTGGACACCCTCTCTGGTGCTTCCATTTTTACCAAATTGGATCTAAGGAGCGCGTATAATCTCGTCCGCATCAGAGAAGGTGACGAGTGATAGACGCCCTTCATCATTCCCACCGGTCACTATGAAATGCTGGTAATGCCTTTTGGCTTGTGCAATTGTCCGGCAGCCTTCCAACAGCTGATAAATGATGTTCTTCGGGACATGCTGGGTTGCTGGGTCTTTGCATATTTAGATGACATTTTAATCTATTTGAGGACCCACACCCAGCATGTCCGAGCAGTGTTAAAGAGGTTGCTGGCCCACCAACTGTTCTGTAACTTGGAAAAATGTATTTTCCACCAGCGTTCCATCACGTTCCTCTGGTTTGTCGTCTCCCCTCAGGGCATGGCCATGGACCCCCAGAAGCTGGAAGCTGTGCGAAACAGGCCTCTACCTGCTTCGCTTAAACAGCTCCAGCGCTTCCTGAGGTTTGCAAATTTCTTCTGCTGCTTTATCCGGGGCTTCAGTTCAGTCGAGGCACCTCTTACTGCTCTCACCAGGCCACCCAAGACTCCATTTCAACTCACGCCTGAAGCCACTCACGCCTTTCACAAGTTATGCTCACTGTTCACTTCAGCACCCATCCTCATTCATCCGGACTCTGCCAAGCCATTCGTTGTGGAGGTGAACGCCTCTGATGTGGGCGTAGGAGCCATTCTCTCCCAACGTGGTCCAGACCAGAAACTGCATCCTTGCATTTTTTTTCTCCAGAAAGTTTAATCCCACTCAACAGCGATATGGGGTAGGGGACCACGAGCTGTTGACCATCAAGTTGGCTCTGGAAGAATGGCGTCACTGGCTTCAGGGTGGCCGTGACCCATTCGTGGTTTGGACCGACCATCAGAAACTATTAGGCATCCAGCAGGCGTAACAGCTAAATCCTTGCCAGGTGCGGTGGGCTCTGTTCTTTGAACAGTTCCATTTCACCATCTCGTACCATCCGGGGTCGAAGAGTATGAAGGCTGATGTTCTGTCACGCATCCATCAGGTGGACAGCCCCCGGACGGACCCTGCGCCCATAATTCCACCTGAAATAGTTGTTTCGCCTCTCTGGTGGGAGTTGGAGGATCGAGTCCACCAGGGGCAGACCTTGGAGCCCCCTCCAGCAGCCACTCCGCCTGGCCGAATCCACCGGATTACATTCTGATGCCATCCAGTGGGCCCATTCCTCTGCCATTGCTGGTCACCCCGGAGCCAATCGAACTCTCTCCCTGCTCCAGCGGGCCTTCTGGTGGCCTAAAATGGCTTCGGATGTTAAAGAATTCATCCAGGTCTGAGCGGTATGCACCAGGGCAAAAACCGTCAATAGCTCCAGCACTGGAGGCCTCCAGCCTCTCCCAGTACCTCACCGCCCGTGGTCGCACATCGCGCTGGACTTTGTCACCGGATTGCCGGAGTCCGACGGGAAGAACACCATCCTTACCACTGTGGATAGAGTCTCCAAGGCCATGCACCTGGTGGCTCTTCAGGGGCTCCCTTCAGCCAAAGTCACTGCTGAATTAATGTTAGAACATGTAGTCCGTTTGCATGTCTTCCCCAAGGACATTGTCTCGGACAGAGGGCCCCAGTTCACAGCTAGGTTTTGGAAGGCCTTCTGCCATCTGATCGAAGTCACCTGCAGTCTTTCATCTGGATAGCATCCTCAGACTAACGGTCAGACGGAGCGGACCAACCAACAGCTGGAGCGCTTTTTGAGATGTTTTGTGGTGGACTGTCAGCACTCCTGGGCCCGCTACCTCATCTGGGCTGAATTATCTCATAACCTGCTCACCTCCTCCGCGACGGGATCAAGCCCTTTTGAGATATGTTACGGTTTCCAACCTCCGATGTTTAACCATCAAGAGCCAGAGGTTGATGTACCGTCGGCCCAACAGTTGGTCCGCAGGTGTCAGCGGATGTGGCAGCAAGCTCGAGATGCCATCCAGAGAACCAACCAATGCTACACTAACCAACATCGCCGCCGACACCCGCCGGGATGATTGTACCATGTAGGTGAGTTTGGCTATCTACCAAGAATCTTCACAGAAATTATCACCCTGATTCATCGGACCCTACCGCATCACCCACCGGATCAACCCTGTTACCTTTTGGCTCCAGCTGCCTGCCTCTCTTCGGATCCACCCAGTGTTTCACTCTTCTCACTTTAAACCCTTCGTCACTTCACCCCTGGTTCCAGCTGCTCCGGACCCTCCTCCGCCTCGGATCATTGACGGTAGTCCTGCGTACACTGTCTGGCGGATCCTCGACTCATGACGCCGGGGCCGTGGCACTCAGTACCTCGTCGACTGGGAAGGCTACAGTCCAGAGGAACGGTCTTGGATCCCCGGGCGGTTTATACTAGATCCTACTCTCATCCAGGACTATAGTATATAAACAGGAAGCTGGTGGTTCCTAGTTGCTAGTCTCATCACTTCCGCCCTGTTGTCATCATCACCGGATTCACGTGAGTACTCACTGTGTGTGCATGAGTGTGAACATAGGTTCCGGTGGGAATTTAACTCTTTTTCAGAGCATTTGCAGAGCAAAATGCATGATTAAACTAGCCCTCTCGCTTCTGTCCGCGCTTGGGCTCTTGCCTCACGCTACACGGGCGAACAAACAATTCTGGCCAGGTACGTTTGTGTTTCACTATCTTCATAACAAATGGGTAAAAAGGCGATGAGAGGACAGGAGAGACAGAACTGAAAAGAAAGGGGAAGATAGAAAAAGAAAAAAGGAAGGAAAAGGAAAAAAAATGTGTGAAGATATGAGAAACTGAGAAGAGAAAAGCAGAGAAAATAAGCAAAAAGGAGAGATGAGTGGAGCAGAGGAGAAGACAGTGCTCTGAACACAATTATAGGCCAGACAGAGGGAGTGAAGCCAGAGAAGTGGCCACCGTGGTGGGCTATAGGACACAGACGCGGGCTGGGACTGCGGCCAGTGCGCCTGGCCTGACATCACACAGCACACATCACACAGAAACTGAGCAATGGGGACAGCCTGCCAGAGACCTGGGCGGTGGGCACACAGACATGGGTCACTTCTGAAGCCCCTTGAGCCAAGCAGAATGGATCAATGGCACCTTGGAAATATCCAGAGAGACAAAGAGAGAGAGAGAAGGTTTGGGAGAGAGAAAGACTATGTATCTGTACTAGTTTGAATTTTAATATATTCAGTGCTAAATGCAGTCAAAGCTGTTTTGTAGTAAATGACCTTGGGAAAATTGAGGTGTGATGGGAAACTGTCAGAAAAAAAACCTAACATCAGAATTACGGCAAGGCGTTGTCACAGCATTAAATAGTGAGAAACAAGGGAGGGTGGAGCCAGGGAGACAATAAAATCTGTGTGAGTAGGGAGGGGGAGAGAGAGAGAGAGAGAGAGAGAGAGAGAGAGAGAGAGAGAGAGAGAGAGAGAAAAAGAAAGAGAGAGAGAGAGAGAGAGAGAGAGAGAGAGAGAGAGAGAGAGAGAGAGAGAGAGAGAGAGAAAGAAAGCAAGTGAGGTGTTAGCTCCAGGGCTTGGTCTAATGGTGTGTAGAATAATGAGACTCTAACTAAAGAATGCTGTTAAAGCCAAAAGAACACCATTCTAAACAACTGCTGCCCTAAGCTCAGTCATATATTATACATTCAGTGCTTAATGTGCATTACTGTCTGCAGTAAACACTCCCAACACATTAAACACACTACACTACACAAACACCAAACACCTGATCTTTAAAACATGTCCATATAACCTAGCTGCATCAGTTTGTTTATTAAATAACGCATCTAAAAGTAGAACATGGTAGGCTGCAGTGTTGCATTATCAAGGCACAACTGGTTTCTGCTTTTTCACCTGAGGCAGTTAAAATGCACAACATTGTCCTTGCATTAAATAAAATCTATTTATAAAACTGGGATGTCTGATCACTTAGAAAGCTTAGGTTATCTGAGTAATGTTTGTAATGCTTTTTAAAGTCTTGCCTGGCCCCCAATGCAGTGGATCTTAAGCCTCTTGAGCTCAAGTAAGTGAGCTATGAGAGCCTTCTAGAGGATCCATAAACGCACACACACACACACACACACACGGATGCATGCACACACACACCTGCAATCTTTTCAGCAGACAGGGCAATGATCCAATGTTCAGAGAAACCTGAATTTAGACGTTGCCCTAGACACAGCAAAAGTTGCTTTTGCACAAATGTAATACAATATACTCATCTGGAACCCCACACACACGCACACACACACACACACACACACAAACACACACACAAACACACACACACAAAACACAAAACACACACACAAACATAGACACAACAGCTTAAAATATTTGCCCGAATCCACCTCCAGACATAATTTCTTGTGTCAGACACACTGTAAACCTTCCATAATGGCTAGTATTGAACCATAAGTATGATAGGTTTGATTATTGCACAAATGACAGCAGCACTAAACAAAGTGCAAGGGATGACAGATACAATACAATAAATAGACAATATTGTGGTGTCACAGTAGTGTGGACTGGGTGTAGATGCAAGACAATGCAATAAACAGACAACACAGCAATGTAACAGAAGTGTAAATGGGATGTAAATCCGAGACAATGCAGTAAGAAGACAATACAGTTGTAGCAGTAGGGTATAAAAGGGGTGTAAACCTTCCAGAATGAATATATTGACTTTCCACTACATGTATATTATTGTACAGGAGAGCAGCATTGAACCATACTGAGTAAGTGTAAATTGGAGCTTATCACATAAATTGCACCTTATATTTTTTTTAATGAAAGTTTTACAGATTAAGTTTTGTACTAAAACTAGTGGATGATACCACTGGCCTCTACCAGGAAGACCAAGAAGCTCAGTCCTCTGCCTAAAGCAAGTACACCATGCTACATCTTTGGGTAAGACTCCAAATATAACATCTCTGTAACCTAAATTTAAAAAATACTGTTCTGGATAAGAGCATCAATGGGAATCAGTGGAAATCCCCTTTAAACAATATAATTTGGCATGCTGCAGTCACTGGTTGTTGTAATAGCAGCCCAAATATGATGCTTAGTAATTAATACACTTAAATGAAATCCTGCCCCCCAGCATGACCCCCACTGACAAAATACACTCCCCCTTCCGCAACATTATTATGTCCCAAATCTACCCCCATCAACAAAAATATTATGTCTCCACCCAGCTCCCCGGTAAAAATTATTTTTTGCACCCCCTGTGTGAAAATCATTCCTGCAGCTATGGGTCAACGATAATAATTTTCTTGCACTTAAAAAAGAATGGAAAATGTGTAGGCTCAAAGCACGCTTAGAATAAAGGAGCATGTGTTTAATCATCTCCTACAAGCAGGTACACATAATTGTACTGAGATTATTGTCCACAGTCCTTGACTGTAGGCTACAGATGTGAAAAGAAAGCTGCAAGATGCTGGAGTGTTCCTATAATAGGTGCTGTCGGTAGAGATTTATTCAGTGTGTAGTTGGTGGTGGTCAAGCTCAGACAGATTTTGTCAGGCTACAGTTTTAGATTCGGTGCTGTGGGTGAGGTTGCGTCAAATATTTAGCATCGGTAAACTCTAATATACACACAAGTGAGCTGAGTGGACAGTGTATGACAGCTGGCCCCAGAACCTTAACTAGACTTGCGCCTAAGGGCTTGAATAAGCAGTGAAAAAAACAGAAAACCCTTTGCTTCTCCACCTCCACTATGGCCTGTGTTTCCTGTAGTAAGAGCTGACTGACTAGGCCTGAGTTGGGGTCAGCAGGAGGATGCTTCCAATCCCTGGAGGTTATCAGAGCTTGGATCAAGGCAATGACTCAGCCAACACGAAGCAGGAGTTACTGACCTAAGATCAGGGCCTAAGAGCTATCTTAGCCACTATCAGCCCAGATTGCTTAAATAGACACTTGGAAAAATGAGAGCTTTAGCAGAATATACAAAAACACACAAACACTCAAGCACCCACATACACACATGCACGCACACACAGAGACACGCATTTGTCTACTGGCTGTGCTGTGGCATAGTGCCCAAGGTGGACACTTGTGCTAAATGTCGCTAATGCTAGCTCGCTGATGGAAGCAGATAAAAGGAAACGCTTATGGGTACAACACAGCGAGGGAGAGAGAGAGAGAGGGTGGAGAAGAAGAAAGGGGGAAGGAGAGGAAACGATATCTCTGCAGTCCACCTGTGAGAAGATGCTAATTCCTTTTGTGTCCTTGGTTAGCCCTGCTGGCCCACAATGTCCCACAAGCCACAGGCACCCTGGCTAGGAAGTATAAGGAACAGGCACATAAAAGACTCCATTATAGGATTTATTTCTGTGTGTGTGTGCCCATGCATGTGTGTGAATGTGTGTAAGCAAGTATGTGCACGTACGTGTTATTGATTATTATTTTTGGCCCACTTTTCGGTGCAGGCCAGGTATGAGCGCTTGTGTATTGATTTACAATACATAAGTGAAGCTAATAAAAGCTTGGAACACTTTGAGCCGATCCAGCATAGCCTCTGAACTAAGCCTAACTCCGTGCTGATTTTTTTTAGCTTTTGGAAAGAATTACTGCAGTTTTTTATTTTTACTCAATTACATTTCCACCTGCAAGTTAGTTCAACGCCTGTCACATGGTGCTACTAAGCTGAAACTGTGATGTTAATGCAACATAGCTGGATAAGTCTATGTGCTTAAAGGAGAACACCAAGTGCTAATTTTGTTATACCATTTTGCTGCTGGAGGGAGAGGGAGGCCTGTCCTACCCAACCAGGCATCTCCAGGGATTGAGCTCACCACCTCTCATAGGGACGACAATTATAGTGTTTATAGCTTTTTTGTAAATAAACATGTCTGCCATGTAAACAATGTGGACAAGTCTATGCCATGCTAATGAAGAGCTAGACATGGCTGAGTCCATTTTAACTGCATTATTACTTTAAGCCCAGATGAGCAGAATGTTTAATGTATTAAAGGACTACTTTACCCAAGAAATGCTAACAAAGTTATAATGAGCAATAATTAAAGGTAATAATAATGAATGAATGAAAGCTAACAGGGGTCAGTCAGCATTATGCAAATTAAATCATGGGTCTGCACTACCTTCCCTTTACAGTTAGCTGACATAGCATTTTTGGGGGAGTAAAAAAGGGTATTTGAAGAGCATAACACCACACAATGGGATGAAAGAATTTCATGTATGTGAGCATATAGCTGACAGTGCATACTGAAACACCTTCCAAGTCACTCTGCTTTGTCTATCAGGCCATCTGCATTCTTTGTGTACTCTATATGTCACAAAAGCATCCAGACAAAGTTGCACAGGCTGCAGTAATTAATTGTGCTATTTACACGAATTAACCTTGGGATTGGACTGGAACAGTAGTGGAATGCAAATGGGCTATTTTGCACAGCACCATATCCGTGTGTCTTATTCTTTAGATGTCTCTCATTGATCCAAACCTTCAAGAGATTAGCTACTCAGTTCATGTATCAATATTTAAAAAAAACAAAAAAACAATTACTATGCAGTTGGTCCTTTTGAACAAATAAGGCCATCATTTTGAACAATTTCTCCTTCTCTATAGACATGGAGGCCATAGGTGAAAAGTGCTTGCTTTTCACGTGCTCATGTTGGCTTATAAATCACTCGACATTGTGCCAGTGGCTGCCTATGCTGAGGTCTGCAAAAAGGAGACCTGACTATGCCCCCTTTAACATCAATCATCTCTCTGCCGTAAGCGACTTCAGATGGCAGAAACCACAACTACATTTTATCCTCAAGGAGGACATGTTTGAGGTTAGATCATTTGAAGGGTCTTGTGCTGTATTCTTCATGCCTCAGTTACAACACAGCTATGATAGGTTTTGAATACAGTCAAACTACAAGAAATGAACTAATTGTCCGCTAGAGGCCGCCACTGGAGACCTGACTTTTAAGTTGACAGGTACTCCAGCCAGGCAAGCGGACACAGCCGGCTGGTGCTTTACGTCAAATCATTATGGGGTTTGGTTGGTTCTGGGTTTTGGTTCGCTTAGAATATATGGTCCTTAGTTTTGTGTATGGGTGTCGGTCCACTGTGTTTTTGGGGACATGTTTCAGTTTGAAAGTTTATTTGCTTGTAGGCCCTCATGCATGTTTGTTTGGTATATGTTAAGTAAAAGCAGAAGGACTCCTGCACACGCGCCTCATTCCTGTGGTCTCAGCATGTGACACTAATTCATAAATCCAGCACTTTGTTTTGGGCACACACTTTTTGGCACTCACTCTTGGTTATATTAGTAAACTAGTACTGTACTAATTATTTAGATGATTCACAGAAAGCTTTCAAGAAATGCAGAAGTTGTAAAACAAACTTGAAACGATCTATCTTTCTAAAGGGTCATTCTGGAGTTGCATTTTCATTATTTTATCCACAGTTTAGTCCAACTTCACTTGCTATTCCACCAATGCTGTGAGGATGAAGGCTTACATGTGCTTCCTCAGACTAACTGCCTTCCTTCTGCATTAACCAGCTAATGAAGAAAAACAATCACCCTACCCTTGATCACCCACCCCAAATAACTTAGTTATGCTATTTCTTTAGAAGATCACCCCAATTTTCAAGGTCTTAGTCTTTGAAGTAGAAAATCTTACTATACAGACTGCTGTGGCACCACTCTATGATGCACCTAATCATAGTATTATGATGTAGTTACGATTTAATTTCAATTTTGTCAGACTCTTTAACTGAATGTTATCAGATTTACCTATAAACACTCTGTGGCAGACAAAGGTACACTGGTGATCTGTTTCTTACTGTAACTGGCAACAGTAAAATATTTTTAAATATGCATTGTTGATTCATTGAGAGGGCTGAATCACTCCTTTTATATAGTATATTCATGACAGTTCTAAATTTGTCTGCTCCACATGTGTATGGGGGTGTATTTTTTATGTGTGCAATCCAGGGAGAATACAAACCCACCCAGCACATTATCATCTCCTGTATACTCTCTCATTCTAGTGTCATAATGCTTATCTACCATTTCAAGATGTTGGCCAATACGAGGTTGCACACACACACAAACACACACATACACACACACACGCATGCTACATTATTCACTTGGCACTTTTAGCCTATTAACATTTATGTCCATATCATGCAGAGTGCCCACAGACTGGGTTTTATTGTACTTATTATGCAGTTCTCCAGGGAGACTAGAACCCTGGTCACAGAGCAACAGAACACCAATAAAGCATTTAATATTAAACTATTAGAACCTCAGTCACTGAAGCTTATAATAGTGGTCTTGGGATTATAGAACAAGGCCAATGGAGCAACACAAAGTTAGCCAAACAGAGAGAGAGAGAGAGAGAGATTAGGGAGAGAGAGAGAGAGAGGGAAAGAGAAAGAGAGAGATACAGGACTTTGTCTATGTATGCACCGAGTCTGGGATAAAGGGGTAGATAAAGATAAAGAGGATAAGAAAAGAGGAGGGGAATAGGAGAGGAGGTGAAGGAGGAGTGCGGATAGAAACCTAAAATGAGAGAAAAGGATATAACCAGGGTAAAGGACTGTACAGTGTGGTGGTGGTGGAGAGATGAAGTCACTGTTTTGCCTGCCAGCTTGTGATGGGGCTCCTCCTCTGATTGCGAGTAGCTGGAGCTTGTTTGTGGAGTAGCACCAGCAAGGGGGGGGGGGTGGGGCAAAAGGAGGGGGGGTGGGGGTGCAAAAGGAGTTTTCAATTGATACTGTGTTTACTTAGCTATTACAAAGTGAGAGTTTAAATACAGCATGTTATTTATTTGCGCTGATGTTTGTGTGCTTGAGCTATGGCAGGGCTGTGCAGTCGGTGTGACCCATCCCCTCCCCATGTTGGCTTAGTAATTGCTTTGTAACATTCAATTACAAGTACTATTACGCTGAGGATGAGATTTTTTTTTGTACATACAGTCATCAGCATTTATTATTCTTGTTTTGACCAGTCTGTGTTACAATTTTATGACTAGAAAGCAGATTAGTGCGCTCACACCTAGCAAATCTATACCAAAACTTGGACAGTGACATAAATACACCACAGATTTTTCCTGTAAGAATTCAATTAAACTCCAAGTTTGGCCCATTAGAGAGCAAATAAGCTCATTTATATTGTGACTGTACATTGTGGCTAACAGGAAATATTGGAGATGTACTTGTGTTTTATGTAGGATGATATTTTGGTTTTTCAAAAACTGAACAGTGGGTGCAGAAGGGCAGCACAAGGCAGCATGTAGAAAGTAAATGTCAACCTACAAGCAACGCCAAATCCTGGACATTTTAGGCAATTTATAAAACCCGGCCAGATGCATTTTTAGGTCCCAAAAAGAGGACGTGTCCTGGAAAAAAGAGGTCTCTTTAGCCCAGAGTTTAGAGTTACAACAATAAATAAATTAAAAGAAAATTAATTAAATGTAAAAAAAAAAAACCTCTATTGACCAGTGTACAGAAATTAGAATCAGCCATGATCGGTGCATCCCTAATTTGTCTTTAACATGTTTAAATCAAACTTGCCTCACCACGTACCCTCGGCGTAATACCCAATGCCTTTTTAAGGATCAGTCTATTATTGTACCTCAGATGAATAGTGCTGAGTGTAACTGGTGCTATTAAATTATCAAACAAAAAAAAAAGTAAAGATAAATGACAACTTGCTTTAAAATATACTTTAAAAATATTGCAACTGCCTACAGAGTAAACAAGTACATCTGAGTTATGTTAGTGAGACTACAAAGCTAACAAAGGAAGCACACAGAGTTTCTCTTTCTAAAAATAAGGCTTAGGACAGAGAAAGCTATTATTCACATAGTTTGTGTGTGTTGTACTTGTATTTCTCTAAATCAAACTGCATAGCAAAGCTCACTCAGGTTAGCCTAGCCAGTTTCCCATCAAAATATCTGCTCCTCATTGCCACATCATCCCCTTGTCCCGTGAGTGGCTGTTTATGTAACATAGATGTTGTGTACTTCCGAATTTTGAGGAGGTGAGGGCATGTAAAAACAAACAGTGAAAGGAGAAAGAGAGACTGAAAGACAAACAATTTCCTCCGGGATAAATAAAGTTTTCTGATTCTGATTCTGATATATATATATATATATATATATATAGAGAGAGAGAGAGAGA
>JBBIGA010000040.1:251484-264685 GCA_037576975.1 Alestes dentex
AGAGAGAGAGACAGAGAGAGAGAGAGAGAGAGAGAGAGAGAGAGAGAGAGAGAGAGAGAGAGAGAGAGAGAGAGAAATACATTGCAGCTCTGGAACAGTGCCACTGATTTTCAGTAGCACATAGATGGATGTCTCAAACCAGAACAGCAGCAGTAAAGCATTAAAACACTGCTCATGTTTTCTGGGGCACCACGGCACGAGTGATGTGTGGTGCAGTTGCACAGCACAGATGCAACATGCGAAACTGTGCCGCTTTTCTCCAAAACCTGAGAACTCCGGCACAGCCACCAATACCATGAAGGTTGCCAAGGTAACCCTGGGCAGGTTCATTCAGGAGAACATGAGGCGCAATAAAACAAGCAAGCTAGTTCTCATCTGGAGAAGAAATTAATTCATGATTGTCCCAGTTCCAACAGAAGGCAAAATGTGAGGGAAAGGAGAGAAAAAAAAGAGAGAAAAAGGGAGAAATTAATTATTAACATTCAGGCCATGGCTGACTTTCACCCAAGACATGAAAGCCGTCCTAAAAACTTTTCTAAATGGGGCGCATGGCCACTGGACATGTTCTGCTAGTCAACAACAGCTTAGCAGTTAGACCATCTATGGCTTGATCACAGGAAAAAAAGAAAGAGCGGTCATTGTTGTGTGTGTGTGTGTATGTGTGTGTGTCTTCACATGCACTTTAGTGTGTATTTTTGTGTGTATTTTTATCTCCATAAGTGCACTTAGAATTGTACATCATACCATGCTTTTCTGCATGTTTTGCTTCAGAGGCTTCACGATGTTAATTGCTATTTTCCTTCTGTAGTCACAATGAGGGAAGGCTGAGTCTGTAATGGCGTTTTCAATCACGGTAGGGGGAGCCGCACACTTGGGCATACACACACACACACACACACACACACACACACACACATTAATACTCATCTCATTCCCTTATGGCATCTCTGACTGCAAAAATGGCAGAATCGTACGTCAAACTCAAACTGCCATTTACCGCTTATCTGAGTGTCATAATGGGGTGATAATACAGAAGAGCTAATGTCTCTTGATGTCACTAGTATGGCCTCATTTTTATGATAATGATTATGATCATTCTTCTAGCAAAGAACCCAACTAAGTGTGCTGCACAGGTGTACATGTAGAGACTATGTGCTACAGTTCACTCTCAAAGCCTCTTTAAGTAAACTAGCCACTGTGCCCTCCAGAATTACTGGCACCCTTGCTGAAGAAGACTGAAAAGGCTCTTAATAAATCACTTCAACAGTGATCTTTACTTTTAATTGGAAAAAGTCTGAGAATCCAAAATATATATATTTTTTAAATAAAATAGTGTATCATATTGTCACAATTAGTGACACCTCAAGAAACTGGAATTGAGGAAATGTAAATGAGGAATAATTCCACACATACATATTTAACTCATTAATTTGCCGTAAATGTAAAAAAAATGGAACTTTAAATGGAACTTTTAAAACAGTTCAACATTCAAGAGCTTTTTTTTGTCACATACATAGTTTTCCAGGACAACATATAGTGAAATGTTAATCTGGCCGGCTCCAAGACTGTGCAAGATAATGACATAAAATAATAAAATGAAAAAAATAAAAATAAAAAAGTTAAATAAGTAGTAATAAATAACAAATAAGAATTCAATTATAGTATCAGTTGTCACTGATTTACTGTTTCATGGGGTATAAATTGGAGGGGGCAAATCCCTGAGTTATATATCACCATAGAAAAGATTTAAGAGCATTCCATTTTGATAAGGAAAAAATGTACTGACTGGCACAAATCAGGGAAAGGATGCAAAAAATAGCTTCTCAACTTAAATGCTCATATCAACAGGGCAATCATTAAGAAGTTTAACATTTAAACCTATCTTGAAATAGCCTGGAAAAGGCCATTCAGGCAACAGCCTGCATGAGGATGATGGTAAGAGAAATGAAAAAATGGGATCGCGTGGAAAATAAACATGATTACAGGGGAAAGCCCTTAAAGTATTAAATATAGTGAAGGATTTGTGGGGCTGTTTCTCCTCTAAAAGTCCTGGAAATACTGCATATTTGGCATTATAGATCCCATACAGGAGGTGTTTTTACATTAAAACCTAGCTGCTTCTACCAAGAAGCTAAAACTTTGCATTGGTGAGATCTTCCAGCAGGACAATGATCATAATCACACATCTAAATCCACTTAAAAGTGTTACATGAACAGAAAATTAAGCTTTTGCTAAGGCAATGCCACCATCTGACCCAAATCCATTTGAAAACGTATCAGATTGAGCTCAAGAAGAGACTCTACAAGAGAATACCCAGGACTACTGTATATGCAAGATCTGGAGACATTCTGCAATAAGGAATTGTTGAAAATTCCCATCTTCTGCGTTCTCAAGTCTTATAATACATTACAAAAGATGACACTGTGCTTTTCTGCTGGTAAAAGGGAGTTGCACAAAATAGTAAATGAGAGGGTACCAAAAAATGATGGCACCTTTTTAAAAATAAAATTTTTTTCACCTGTGACTGTTTCTTATGGTAATGAGCTCTTAAAGAATATATATTTTTTTTTGCTAAGACAACATTAATGGGATTTTTCATCAGCCTTTTTGATTCATGGTCTGTAATTCTGGAGGGCACTATACTTCTCAGAAACGTACCATTAAAGTAATGTCACAGTGAAAAAATGTATTTGTTATACAAAATGTATTTATAATCCTGTCAATCAGCAAATACATGTTTTGCATCCAAATTTTGCTGCTGGAGCTATGAGGCAATAGTCATCAAAATCTTTTTCTGTAAGTACATCCCAAAATTTCCCAAGTGCTCAAACTGGATCCAGGATGAACTATGACTTACTGTGAACATTAAAAATGAACAAAACTCAAAACTTCGCGACACTCATTTCAGACAATATTGGAGCTGATGTTCATAAAGCAGTCATAAGGAGGACTGATCTTAGCTCCTCTGGATTTATGTTATAGAAGGCCCAGTTCAGCACTGTTCACTATGTTCTCTATGTACATCCTTTAACTTGTTGTTATCAACAAGAGATACCGCTCTACTTCAGTTGTGATGTAGGCCAAAACCAAGCTGCAGTGGCACACTCTGCATGGAGATAAGGATAACTGTCGGTGCATCATTTGTAAGGCTACCCTGCGGTCCTCCTGACGCTACCCCACAGTGCCCTGGGACAGGAGCTACCTACATTCGGGTCGGGAAGCAGAGGAACACCTGCGTCCCCAGCTAATGACGCCTGTTGTGCGGAAATGTGTCGCCTAGGCAATTTGGGCAGGCAAAACAAACAGATCCAAACAGATGACCACTTCCCTGGGGACACGCTACCCACTGTGATGGATTGCTAGCAGAACTAACCATTTCCTGCTGATACAAGGTTCTACAAGCATCGGCAGACAAAGCACATGAGATAGAAGAGCCCTGCAGAGAAGCAGGGGGATAAAAACAAATGTTTCCACTGTGTCTGCTCTCAGCATGGCTATCCTGACAGACGCATCCTCTGTTATCAGCAGCAACATCATGCCATATCATCTCTGCCCTCTCAGCAGGGTCTTGCTAACCAAGTGAGGACGGAGAAGCATTAGCACAGATAGCAGTCTGATCCCACACACTTCGGGTGGGGGAACACTCATCAGATTTAGGATAAGAACCATGGCAATTCAACTCCAATGCACAGCTGTTGCTGCCAAAATAAATTGCAACTCACGTCATGACAGTATATCAAAAAACACATCTGCCCAAAGCTTTCAGATAATCGTCAGGGTTCGAGCGTCAAAGTAAAGTGTTGACGTAAAGGGGCAACACAAACAGCTCAAGTTGCTCTGTCAAAGTTAGTCTGTCAGCCTGCTTTCCATTTGTTTTCCCTTACAGACCAAAGAAAATAAGAGGGTTTTTTTTCCCCAAAAACTGAACGCTGAGGTCCCGGCCTGTGTCTGTTGTAAACAATCTCATGTCGCCGTCAGCATTAACCACTTAGTCAAATAAGAAAATGAATTTATGTCAAATGTGGATGCAAATCCTTTCTTAATACTAAGAAAGCTTTTTTTCCCCCCTCCTTTCCCAAGCGCAAAGACAAATTGCCCTTAGCTGAGCATGGCTACTGTGGCTGGAACAGCTGAGAATAATAATAAAAAAAAAAAAAACATGGAGCAGAGCTGGAGAAAAACTCGACAAAAAAGGAAAAGGACATGAGTGAGAGAGAGAAAGAAAAACAGAAAATTTCACACACATATCTCGGGGCTAGTGACCATTTAATTTGGGGAGTGTGATGACAAATGTTGTCATAATGACCTTGCGTTACCCTGCCTGCGGCTCCGACACGGTAACCGGCATGTCACACACCCCCCACACACCCCACCCCATCTCTGACCACACACTCACAGCCAGGGCCTGTGTCAAACACAGTAGTTCACTCTCAAACCAACAGCACTGAGTGACCTTCAACCCAAACATGCTTTTTCTTCTTGTTTGAACTGTTTGCTTTGCTATGGCTAGCTAGATTCATAATGTACTCTGTAGTACTAACCACTGTAGCCTGGCCAAATGAACTCAACCATGGGTCAGCCAAGAGATTTGAATACAATATTTCACTTCTTAAACTGATATTATGACAAGAACAGAATTGTGATTTAGCCTCCAGCTGCATCAGCAAGCCTAATGACAAGCTACTCAGTGAGAGACAGTCAGTGGCAGCAATCTCCCAATAAGAAAAAGCCAAACAGACTCTAGGAGTTAGGAGGTTATTCAATCAAAGATGGTTGTTGTGCAAAGGAGACTGAAATGACTGAAAACCAAGGCTAGATGCTGATGTCCAGGAGGTTTTGGGGGAATGTCTGACCTGTGTACCTATTTTGTGTGTTTTATCACTGTAGTTTTTCTAGCAAAATACCAAGCAGGAGAAAATATCTTGTCTGTGCTTGTGTAAAAACTCAGACCCTAAAAACCAAAAAAATGTTTTTGCTCCATTATTATTTTGAACGTTGTGGCCTGACTTAGGCGGGGCCATAACAGAATTGGGGTCTCATCCTGTGCGTTCTGTTTCATCACTGTCGGCGCGTTTGATTTGTTCGGTGGTTTTCTGTTATTGTGGTGCGGGGAGGTGTATGTTTGAATTGTGAATTATGGCTGCTAAATTTGGTCTTGACCAGTTCACCATTTGTCTCACGATAGAGCAGTTTGAGCGAGGCGTAAGGACGATCCGTCAACACTTGCAGGTTTTTATAACAAACTGGTTCCATGGAGCACCAATTAGCATGACATAAAACTGTTACTCTATGCAGAGCTGGTAAAATACTGGGTCCTTCCTGAGCCTACGAAGGCGGATGTTGCATCGCATCCTTTAGACTGTCTATATGTTGTTCTGAGCTCATAAAGTGATAGCAGCACTACCATGTCACAGTAGTCCATGTGTCACGATTAAAAGGTGATACTAACCAAATATGCAACACAAATTAAAAGCAAGTAAAAATAATTGCATATCCTCTACAGAAGGTACATCTACACATTTGCATTGATGCTGTATGATAACATATACTTGTGCATTTATGTTTTTTGTTGTATTTTTTCCTAAGTTTGAATGTTAAATTCAAATACTGAAGAAAATATTGAATAATTTCATTACTTAGTTTTACACAAAATCAACAAAACATAATCTTAAGCAAGGGGGATGCAAGCTTTTGTACTCCTCTGTAATTTACAGTATAATACTGTAAATACAATAGTTAAATCGAGGTAAAAGGATAAATCTTTTTCAAATGGTGATTTAGGAAATTAGGAAAATACAAATTCTATAAGAAGAAAAGCCACATGTGATCACAAAGTAAATTTTATTCTAAAAAACATGTTTTTGGTCCCACCTCAGGCACTATTTTGTGCAAACCCCTTTTCCCAACAAAACAAAATGTTCAGGCTGGTGTCAGTGTTGCCAATTGCATGTTCTTGGATAATTTTGCTAACAAAGGCAAAGGCAGACTTGTAGTCTTATGTCTGTTCTGTCTTTATTTAAAGCTCCTCAGCATTCTCAAGTTTTAAACCAGAGCAATTTTACTCAAGGAAATTACATGGGATCGCCCTCAAGTTCAGTTTTGTTAACCCCTCCCATCAATTGGAACCCTGTCGACATCTGAAGTTTTCTATGTACATTTCTGTTATATTTTAATAGGTTACATCTTATAAAATGTAGAAACTGGAATTGAATTTCTACTACATTTGCAGTAAAAATCCAGACATTTCAGGAGCCCAACACTGCCTTCCAGAAAACAACAAACTTTAAATATGGGTCTAATCATCTCTCCAGGTCTGAGAAATCTGAATCTACTGATATAATTCCAATATCATTGCACTCCTCCACAAAAACTACACCCGTGTGACCTTTTGCAAGTATAAAAAGTGAGTAACATTTAAAAAGGAAGCATTAAAAATGCAATCTTAAATAAAATATTGAAAAATCAGTCAAGCAATAAAGCTTTTCACTTGGCTGAAGGAAATTTGGCCTTTGTTTTGTGAAGCTTGGTTAACCTCACAACTGCCCCCCCCACCTTAGTTTGGTCACATACTACAATTAAAACTAAGTGCATGTTCATGCAGTAGAGCCTTCCACTCATAGGGAGCAGTTGGTTGTCAAAAACATTCTCAGACAGCATATAATAATTTAAGCCCACTTACTGGATCGCTCATTCTTTTCTTCACTCGCTAGCTCCCTGTCTCGCTCACTTAATTCCACCCTCACTCCTTCATTCACTCCCTCACTTACTCCCTCATTCTAAACACAAAGCGCCTACCCCATTGCTAATAAACAGCCAGCCAGCGTAAACAGCTCAGACGAGTCGTGAGCTGAAAAAGAGACATGGTATGTTAAAGAGGCAATGGGCCATAATCGCTCTGTTTGTAACAACAGGCAGATACGGAGTGTTCACTGGGCTCGAAAACAGCATGGCCTGAAATGCTTTTTTTTTTTTCCCCTAAAAATTGGAGCGAGCAGAAAACAGTTTCATTTGTGTCGGAATCACCTTGCTACCGGCTAAAGCAGTCTACAGTGGAATTGAATGCAATGTACCTTCACAAATCTCCTTTAAATATCAGCAAATTGTAGTCCCCTCGCCCACCAACCCCCCCCCCCAAAAAAAGAGGAGTCAACCGAGTTTGATTAAAATGCTATTTCCATCTTATCTCCCTGACATTTTCACTGGCAGTTTTTAAGCGACGGAACTCCATCAGTATTGCTTTATTGTTGGGCATGAAAAAAAAGGAAAATGTACTCAGCATTTTCAACAGAGAAAAAAAAAAATGACATCCATTATCAGTCTGCTATTAGAGTTAATGATAATTACGTTGGATTGTCGGATAGCATTTTTTCTTCTAACTGCGATTAAAATGGAAATGAAAAGTGGAAAAGTGAACAAGGCCCGTAAACGGTTCAAAGGTAAGAAATCTTTTATCGCGCGTAATCGGGTAATTACATAACAAACAGTCTGCTCCCACAGATTCGGCATCAATTAAGTGAACGCAGAGCACTCTGCTTCTGAAGTGACTCAAGCAGAGTCTGAGTCATAATGAAATTACACAGGGCATGGTGGCTGTTTAGAAAGCTTAACTTAGCACTGCAAGGAGTCAAGGAACACTAAAAATGAATCACTCCTATTTCTCTCCTTCTTTTTCTTGTCTCTCATTCTCTTTTTTTCCCCAAACTTTCTCTCTCTACAGTACATATTGTTCCAATCCCAGACCTTGTGGCCTTTTGACACTTATCTATGCTTTAAACTCAACACCATTTTCTCAAAAGCCCAATTCCAGGCCCCACAATGAACACACCCCATTGCCTCTCCATAGGAAGAGGTATCAGAACTTTAAACGACTTACCGCAGCACACCTTAGAAAAACCCTCCCCACCACCGCTGAACTTGCCACAACACACATTCTCCAGCTGACACCTCCTCCTCTCCTCTTCATGAATGCTTTCTCCATCTTATCTCTGAAGGGCCATGCCTACCCCTGCGGTGGTGCTGCCTCTGCTGTTAAAGGCAGCCACTGCCAAGTGTCTGTAGGGTCCTCCACGATACAAGCCTAATCTGAGCGCTAATGCAGCTGCAGCTGATTAGGGTTCAGCTGGCTGCTGCAGGCCAACTGAAAGAGCACACATCTTATCACCCCTAGAGGACACCCTGAGCCCGGGACGCTAATTGGACAAAGAGAAAGTCTTGCTGGCTGCAGAGCAAAGATTGGGGCAGCTGATGATTTTGGCCAAGAGAGAGAGAGACACAGAGAGAGAGAGAGAGAGAGAGAAAGAGAGAGAGAGAGTAGAAGTAGAAGAAAAAAACTTTTCTTATCATTTTATCGTGAGAGAGAATACATGGGAGAATCAAAAATATCCTGCTTATTTCTGAGGGAAAAATATAGAAAAAAGTCATTGAAAAAATGAATTGAACTTTTCATAACATACATGCATAAAATAGCACAGATGTCATGTGGACATCGAAAACAAAAACAAAATGTATGACATGAGCCATTTTAAGCATCATCCCACGCTTACATAGATGACATAGATCAGTCATAACATTAAAGCCACCTGAACAATATTTTGTGGTGATTACAAGGTGGTGATTACATGGGTTGGACTAGTTTGCCCAGCACATCCCGCAGATGCTCGCAGTATGGCAGGATGCCTTATTCCGCTGAAAGATTGCTGCTGCCATTAAGGAATACTTTTACCATTAACCTGCAAAAGACCACAAAGTCTTTAGGCTTAGTCAGTGGGTCCTATTGTTTAGCCTTGCGGTGTCATTGGATGGTAGATGTTTATATATGTCTGGTCATAAGGCCATGAATTCATCTGACATACAAACTTTCCCGGAAGTACATCTCTTTGTCTCACTGTACTGGATCTATTTTAATTTGAAGTAAGTAAAATCCCTGAATTATAATTGCTAGAATGTATAGATCATGTAAATATTAAGCTGTGGTGGAAAGCATGAATCAAATTAGATTTGTAGCTTGCTATGACTTTGTTTGTAATTTTCCAACATTGGGTGATACTAACAATAGCATATGCGCCTTGCACAGTACATGTTGCCATTGCAACTCTCTTATGTTTAAATAAAGTATCAATATATATAGAAATACTATGTATTTGATTGTTACATTACATGATGTCTAAATGTGTGGTGATGTATATTGCACTGAGGTAGGTGGTACATGTCAAGGTAACATAACACGACTGTCAGGACTCCTGGTTTCCCAGGAGAACATGCCCAGACCATGACATTGCCTCAGTTTCCTTGCTTTTTTTCCCCACTGGACCATTTTTAATAAGCACAAACCACTGCATGCTGTGAAAAGCCCACAAACCTTGTTCCGAAGATGCACTGACCCAGTCATCTAGCCATCACCCTTATCAAAGACACTCAGATCCTCACGTGTGCCCATTTTTTCCAGCTTTCAACACATCAGCTTCAAGAATTGACGGTTCACTTGCTGCCTAATATATCCCACCCTTTGACAGGTGCCATGATAACAAGACAATCAATGTCATTCACTCTGCATTTAATGTTGTGGCTGATCAGTGTATTTCTTTTATCTACTTCTTCCCCCTCCTTCCTCTTCTTTATTTTTTTGCTTTTGTATTTCTTAAAAAAAATAACACACACACATTTTTTATTTTTTATGTGTCATTTTTTAAAGAAATACAAAAATAATTATATACACCACCATCTGAGGGAGCAAGAGGATAATTTAAACCTGCTCACTGAGGACTCCAGATACAACAAGCTGAAGGTAAACAAGTTAATTAGGCCTAACAATAGGGCCTGGTAGTAGAATTCAATGGAGCAGGGGAATAAATGTGTTGTTTACTCGCTAACAGGGCCTGATGGTCTCCCTTGGTATTTGTAAAAATGCGCAGATCATTTTCCAGCGGAGGAAGCACCAGGAGACCCTGGGCCGAAGCTTCAGACCGGAAGCGGCTTCGGCTGCCACCGGCTCCTGCCGCAGCCGGCTCCTGCAGCAGCCAGCTCCTGCCGAGAGCTGGTAATTACCCATTTGTTGCACCATGTGTCGTGGTATTTGGTACAGGTCCGTGGAGGCAAGGCCAGAGCATGTGCAAGGCCTCACACAGTTCAGAATGAGATTTCAATCTAGTTAATGAATTTGTATGTGAGCTATTCTTAGACAGCCCACCGAGGGAAACATCTAATATTGTATCCTGAAAGATCCTTAAGAAATATTTGAGAAAAAAGGGGGCCAACTATTGAGGATTAAGTTCTAATAGATAGAAAAAATTAATGGGCTGTTGAATGCAAATGCTGGAGGCCAGGAGCAGGTGCAAAAATGGGAAATCGATTACGCCATCACTTTTGTGGCAATTGGAGCCCAGTGGTACATGCACCCAGTTGACCCGTCGGTGGCAACAATTGCAATGATGGAGGATTCAAGTGAAATCCATTGTGTGGAAGGTGAAACAGTGCACACCAAAAAGGCGATACCCGTGCACTCTTTCTGCAGCGCCCGCTGCTCTAATGAGTCTGTGGGGGAACAGGGAGTCTAAAGCGCCATTTGGCTTCACTCAAAGGCTTTTTCCAGCAGCGTGTAATTGGCCCTTGATATGTCCCATCTCTACCCCAGGGTGACGCCTTGACACCCTGTCTGCTAAGTAACACTGTCGGTTGGAGTCAGGCCTGCTCACGTCGGCACAAAAAGCAGCCAGTGCCTTGGAAATGCGGCGATTTTCAGCCGCGAATTGCGGCTTCTCGAAAAGGAGCCTTGAAGGCGGGAGTATGCAGGTGGAGAGGAAAACTCATTTAACTGTGGATCTGCTCCACAAGCAGAAAGCAGAGAGGGAGAGATGGGGAAAGGGGGGAGGAGTTGTGGGCTGAGCATGTGCATTTAAATGTGCCAAGTTCAAGCATATTTAAATATACTCTCTTCAGCAAATCCAATACCTGTCACATTAAAATAAAGTGCCTTCCTCCTGGGTTGCGCTATATCATTGAGATAAGATCTATTGGGGCAATACCCGTTGCCACAAAGAGGAGAGAACTGCTTTGTTCCATAAGCGAATCAAAATCTCACCCCATAAAACACCATCATCTTGAAAAAAATAAACACACACACACACACACACACACATACAGGCACACCCAACCCCCACCCTCCCTAACACACACACACACACATATACAGTCTCACCCTGCCTGTCTGGACTATGAATTCCTTTTAGTAAAAGCAAACCTGTACAAGTGCATCTGAAAACGCTCCGTCACAGACCCCCAGTCACATTGCTTAATGCATTTGACAGAGAAATGCCAAAGTAATTTGCTAAAATGCATGCAACTGTGGATCCTTTCCCATGCTGGTAGCTGTTTAAAAAAAAAGACCTTTCTAGATATGTCCTTATTGATTTATTCTAGAGTTGAAGCAGGACCTCCTACTTTATGTTAGGGCCATATAAAACACATGTGTTATGCATGTGATTTTTTCTGGTTTCCATGGCAACACGTAAGATTCATATCTTTTCACTGCCGTCAGACTTCTGGTGAGACAAAATTGTCCACATTGCTGCGAGGAAAATACACAGGCCAACAAAACACACACACACACACACACAGAGTCACATGAGACCACCACGGTTATTTCAGCAAATAAATATAAATAGTGCACTAAATACTGCAGTAAAATGTAACATTTAACTGCGTGTAGAAGAAAATGTTAAGTTATTTTTAAAGAAACAACAAATCACAGTTCGAATGAGTCCAGAGGTTAACAAGCATCTGTATATGACCTGGTGAATATCTTTATGAATGTAATAAAAACTATCTAGCATTGTTCACAGAATTTGTGGTTCAAAAATTTACCAAAGACACTGAAGCCACATCAAAAATCCATCTAGCTCTTTCTACTAGAGCTCGCTGAAGTCCTTTAACTGGACACGAGAGTCTCTCCCCGGACATTGTTAAACCATTAAAGCCCATTCTGTAACCTCAATTGAGCAAATAAACCCCATTCTGTAGCCCGACTGAGTATATATAGCATCACTCCTCACACTCCTAAACAGGTAATGTGCGTTCTCCTCACTGTGTCGGCTGCACAAGGCTCTTTTATGGGAGAAATAATTGAGGCAGTAAAGGGTATTACCTGCAAGGCACAGGGTGGATAATTCATTACTTCAATGGACCGTTCCATAAATTCAGAAACAAACATACTTGCTATTTAACCCAGTCAGCTGAGGGGCACACAACATGATTTTAAACAGGTTATTGAGCGCACAGGTTTATTGGTTTATCAGCTGATGGGTGCTGTAAGGACACCCATTGTTGGAGAGAAGATTCAAAGATTCAAGATTCAAAACGTTTATTGTCATACGTACAGTAGAAATTACATTTCTCTGTGCAATGAAATTCTTTCTTTGTTGTCCACACACAAATGCCAAGGTTAGGTTAAGAGTTTTTCTATAAAAATAAGTTATGGAAGACTTAAGCGTGATGTGCAGATGTAAATAAATATTAAATGTGCATTTGCAAAATGAAGTAAATGGTAGGTCAGCTAAGGAGTGTGATGGCAGTGGGGAGGAAGGAGTTGTTTAAGAAGGAAATGTTTAAAAATGGAGACACGAGCATTTCAGTGTACGCTGTTAGTGTCTTACTTACGGACTAACGTGGGTGAATTATTTTGGTTACACGCAGCGGAAGAATACGTAGAATACGCAGAATATGCAGTAACAGCGTATGAGTGAGGGAGTTGGCGTCCCACAGTACGCTTACCTACGCCATTTTGGACTGTTAAAAGTACAAGTACAGTATACTTATATCCTTTTCCTTTTTCTGTGGCTTAGTTGCGTTTTTATGCTCTAGATCATGATTTGATCCTAACTATGTTAGGAAAGTGACTTAGGCTAGGGTGTGTTTCGACGTACACCAAAATTTGGGTTACATCACTGTCGTAGTAATGGATCGGTGTCGTAACCCGAGGACCCCCTGTAATTATGTAATTATAGCAGATTACAGTAAAGTATTATAGTAGGCCTATGTACTTTAAAATATTGAACAAAACATTTTAAAACATATATTTTATAAGCATTACAAATGTTTGTACAAGCTTGGGCTCTAATGTGGTATTGAAAAAAATAAAGAAACAGAATATACCGCCTGAGCCAAAGTTTTGAAATTTTAGAATTGTTATATATGTATGTATATATA
>JBBIGA010000040.1:273175-283564 GCA_037576975.1 Alestes dentex
CTAGCGCTTTTACCAAATGACCTTAGTAATACATACCAAAGTGCAGAACAATTTCTTTCAGTTAAATAAAGACAACACAGAGACAGTTTGGTTTAGGAACAATGAAGAGAGATCACAACTCATATCTGCATATAAGAACTACAGCCGGTGCCAAATACCTTGGTGTAATCATGAATGAGGATCTGAGTTTCAGTGATTCAAGCTGTAACTAAATCAGTATTCTGGTATTTAAAAAAACATATCTAAGGTTGGAGGCTTTGTGTCAAACTGAAATGTGGTGAAACTCATCCATGCCTTTATTTTCTGCAGGGCTGACTTTCGCATTGCTTTTCACACAGGCTTTCACAAAGTACAATTAGACAGCTACAGCTAATTCAAAATGCTGCTCTAACAAAAGTTCTAACAAAAGTTAAGAAAATTGCAAATAATCACTAAATATTTTGATCCCTAAATGTCTCTGAGATGAATCGTAACAGGGTCAAATGTCATTTAATCATTATGCTGCTTGGTACTGCAACCAGTTCCCCATGGACATCATATCTGCCCCAAACGTTGCCAGTTTTAAAAACTTTTGTTCTTTCATATTGCTTTTTTCTTTGTTTACTTCATCTTTATCTTTACTATTTCTTTTATTCTACATTAATTTTATGGTTTCTGTTACTTACTTTCTGTAACTGCTTATTCCTGACTAGGGTCGTGGGCACCTATCCCAGGGTTAGTGGGCGTGTGGCAGGGACTCACGTTGGGCAGGCCGTCAGCCCACCCACAGGGTGCACACATCATCCGCTCACACACTAACAGCTATGGTCAGTTTAGAAACTCCAATTCACCTGACACACGTCTTTGGAGTGTAGGAGAAACCAGAGACCCCGGAGAAAACCCAAGCCACCACGAGGAGAACATGCAAACTTCACACACCAAAGGGCAGGATTCTAACCCCCCAACCTTGGAGGTATGAGGCACAACGCTACCCACTGTGCCACTGTGGGGCCCTATTTAAACAAAAAAACAAATAAAAAATAAAAAAATATTAGCCATCATTGCCCATTAGGTTTTTCCTTACTTCTCAGGAAGGCTCAGCTCGGCATAACATTTCTTTTAGAATTGTATTTTCTAAACATACACATACTTATTTTCATCTCTCTTTCCTGCTGTTTTCTTCTTATTTTCCTCTAGTTTTGCAAAAGCACTGCAGGACTCTAATGTGACTGTTTCCTGCTTCTGATGACCAAAGAAACTGTGGAACCTCAACTCAAAGCACCACTCTTGGCCTCCAGCAGAGAGCCAGTGAAGCCTGCTGCTTGCCTGAGAGCTGTGCCGATGTCCGAGTGCAGCTGCGTAGGTGGGTTAAGCAGCAGGGGACCGGAGCCCTGACAGATTCCTTCATCACCCTGGAGGAGGTCATGCTACAGTACAGGTCTCTCTTAGCTTTTTTCCTTCAATCAAAAAATAAATGGAACACTGTTTTGCCTCGCCTGATTGAGCTGTTCCTCTGACTTTCAGTATGACGATTGTGGATATTCAAATATACAAGCATTCAGGCTCATCTTGGCCTGAATGCTTATATAATAATCACTTATTTGAATGAGGCTGTTTGGAGTTTACCAAGTGAAATACATTTAAAATGGCTTTGTAAGTTTTGAGGTTATTTTCTTGACATGAGCATGTGATGTAGCCCTGCACAGAATGTCAGAATATAAGCAGCTCAATTTAAGTGAAATAGTGCCATCTAAGCAGAGCATCTTAGTAGTGCTTAACTCGAAGCAATTAGATAATTTATTTGTTAAAAAGGATTATAATTTTGAAATGCATTAAGAAAACAAGCCTTATATTAATCATTAACGGTCATTAAAATATGATTAACAAAATGATCAGAAAATCACAGTATAATCACGCAATCATGTACTGATCTAAAATGGGTAGGACCAAAAAAAAAACCATAATTCGTAGCCTTCCAGATGCAAAGAGGTAGTTTAAACTGTGCCTGGGTTTTTTACTAAAGAAGGTGTCAGTGTAAAACTGCAACATGCAATGTAAATGTATATATATATATATATATAAAGAGCAATGGGCCAGTCTGAATTAGAGGTAATGAGATGGAACTGTACTTTCTCCACTAGCCATTGGTTCAGTACACAAGTCTAGTTTTATCATTTTTACGCATGACTAGTACTAACAGGACCTCAAGGTTTGTGGTAATGCTTACAGCTGACAACAAGCAATTAAAGCGTCACTCTCAACAGGAAAAAAAAAACCCTGCTTGACTATATTCAACATTGTTGAATGAGTATGTGAGAACAGTCCAGTATTTTGTTGAATTTCAGTTAAGATAACAAGCAAGTAAACAGGCCAAATTAGATCAAGCAGGTCGGTTCTGTTATTTCTCATTTGAGTCAGTTCATATTTTTGAACTGTGCATTGGAAAATGCTCTTTGATAAGAATCCAGATAAGCTGCTCCTTCACCCTCCATAAGAATAACTCTGCTCTTCAGATTACCATGCACATCACTGCACATAGCTGTGCAGTCTAAAATCAGCCACTACCAAATAGCGGTCTTTATTATAGCAAGCGAGATGGTTGAACAGTATGGGCTGTTGTAGAAATTTGGCCAACCGGACTCCCCTGATCATTCCATTCTGTCCTGTCCCCAATCCCTCAATCCCACTCCCCCCCGTATTTTCTACACCTTCATTAGGCCTCATCCATGCAGAGCTTTTCAATCAGCACCCCTGTTTGTTTTCCCCTTGTTTAATGTGGCTCCAAATCACTCGGCAAGCTGCTTTAAACATGTGCAGGAGAAGCAAATTAAGAAATAACACAATTAACGCTCACTGGGGTACGAGACTTCCTTCGCCTAATGACATGCTTTTTACCCTGTGTACGTGCAGTGCGAGGTTGCAGACAAGTGAAGGGGCCACAGGCAGCTGATGAGGCCGATGACCTTCCTCCCCCTCCGCTGCAGAGGGGAGTCGACCCACCACTCGCATTTAGAACCAGCTTAGCCCATAGCAATTAACACCATGCTGCTTAAAGGAGATTACCAAATGCTTGAGTTCTATAGAGAAACTACAGAGCCCAGAGAGGGGGGGGGGGTTGGGGGGGAGAAAGAAAGAGAAAGGGGAGAAAAGGGGGGGTGGGAGGGAGGAGGGGATGCAGAGAAAGAATATGGAGACAGAGAAAGAGAGGAGATGTATGAGAATGTAGGAAAGAAGAGAGATAATGAGAGCAAGGGAGCGGGCAAGAGGGAGACATGAAGAGATAGAAGGAAAGGAGATAAAAGGAAAAGAAAAGGGAAAGAGAGAGAAAGATGAAAAAACAAACAGAGGGAAAGAGAAAGAGAGGTGAGAGAGAGAGAGAGAGAGAGAGAGTGAGAGTGCTCTACTTCTAAAGTTCACTTTATCTGGCTGTACACAAGGTCATATTTTTTTTTCTAAACAGAATGCAGGGCTTATTATAGCAGTGACCATGGGGTGCCAAAACAAGCAATTGTTGACAAAAGGCACTATGGCTGAGCTGAGAGATGACCTGTACCATTACAAAGCAACATTAAACAAGTCCTTGTTCAAATTGTTACTGCAATAAAGAACATTCAGAGCTCTATTCAAGCGAGGGACAGGGTACCTGTCAGGGTACCTGCAGCCTGCATTATAAGCCAGACACATACAGCAATATCAGTTGACTTGCCTCGGTGATGTTCTTAATTACAGGGTCAACAATGAGATGTCAAATGAACAGATCAGTGCAAATCTATAGCTGAAAATTCAAACCACAGATATTTCGTCTGAGTTTTGAAAATGATCCAAAACTCAGGATCATTCAGTGCTAGAAGATCTCTGTGTTGTCTTCTTGCCCTTACAGAAATTTTATAGGCATTTTTTCAGTGCTGCTCTTTGGAGTCTGTATTTCCTAACCCATCTGAGGCTCTTTCGTCCAAAGTCTGCAGTTGGAAAGGAAAAAAAATGGGGAGAAAAAAATAGTGTTTTATTTTGAACTTCTATCGCCACGGCTTTAATGAGCTGTGTACGGCGTTCTGCTTTCGGAAGTCTGGTCGGAGATAAAAGTGTGAAAAAAGGGAGGGGAAAAAAACTAGGTCAGCACTGCAGTCTGTTCCAAAACACCAGCAATCTACTTATACCATAACTCCCTAACAGCATTAGGGCTCCAGCTCAGAGGCCATTAGGCAAAGCCACACTTCTGCATTGAAAACCCCTCCTCAAATTCAACATGCTCCGAACACCCTGAATTTTTTTTTTGTTTGTTTTAGGGTGTGGTATAGCATTCAAGGACAGCATTTTAAACCTTTGCAAGCAGTACCTGGAACATGCAGAGTGGTGGTGCTTTAACACATGGATGATACTGGTGTATTTAGCTGTCTTGAACCAATGACGTGAAAGTGAAGAGTTTGTTTTTTAATGAGAAATAGGGGAATAGGGGAAAGCTCTATTTCTGCATTAAAACCTTCCAAATCTTACCGTGACTATGGAATGCGGAGGACAGCTTTCTCTGCATGCTTTATACCCAGGCATTCTCATTCTGTAAATATATAATGAAATTAAGAAGGCTAGATATATATGCAAAGAGGTGGCTCCAGAGATATGGAAAATGCCTGCAAGTGGGATTAGTATAGGGACATGCTATGCGCGTTTAGATTTGAGGAGTTATTCAGAGTTAGGTGTAGCATACAGCTAGGCTAACAGGTAATAAACATGCAATTAAAGCTCTAATACACACTACTGAGCACATTGACTTCTTCACAACATTCGAGACCAGAACTGTTATTCTCAACTTCTAGGTAATGTCAATTCCCATTCACATACAAGGATTATACTCGTTTCCCTTTATATGTCTCAGGGAACTTATATATACAGTATATCTAGAGGGCTAGTCTTCTCATTTTTATCTAAAGAGCTAGTCTAGAAGATCAGGTAGAATCCCTTAGAACTAAACAGGCTGTTTTTGCTACTGTGCTTTAAGACTGTTATATGTTAATAACCTACGTTCTGACTGGCTGCACGTTGTTGTGCCTTATTCAAAAAGCAGTCCTGCCTGAAACACACCTTTTAACTTTAGCGTGCATGGAGTGGGGCTAACCTGCAGTAATCTGAGTAGACAGCGATATGAAAACGTGCAAGCGATTAATGACATTGCAGAAACAGCTAATTTAAAATTAACCGATTTGCGAGGCATGGACTCCTTTGGGCGGGGTGCCAGCCCACCGCAGGGTGCACACACACACACTGTCAACTTAGAATCCCCAATTCACCTGACGTGCATGTCTTTGGACTGTGGGAGAAACTGGGGACCCCGGAAGAAACCCATGCCACCACGAGGAGAACATGCAAACTCCACACACACACAAGGTGAGGACCCAGATTCGAAACCCCAATCCTGGAGGTGTGAGGGAACAGTGCTATACACTGCTCCACCGTGGGGCCCAGCACATTTTAATCATATTTTATTCTTATTTGTTCATAGTTCTATTCTTTTGTTATATACATACATTTTTGCTACTTTGAAATATTTTCTACTGTGCATTTGCGGGCATGCTCCAAACTATTTCTCATTGGCTCCTGAGGAATCATGACCTCTTTAGCTTAATTCATGCACACTTATATACACACAAATATCATCTGATTATCATCTATCATTATAGATTTAAAAAATATCATGATACAATGTTTCACTAGTTTTGCCTAGCATGAGCACTTTGCAGTATGAACTGGTATAAAATGCTGACATTGGACAGTGCACACTTTGCCAGGAGCTATGTTCCATGTGTCCTGAAGCCCTGCAGGGATAATTGATAATTGGTTTGAAAGAGAAAAGAGTGGCAGGTGAAAATCACACCATACAAGGTCAACCAGATTACAGGTGTGACCCACAGGCCCACTCATTACTGCCTTGATAGCTGAATCTATCAAACATCACTTCCATTATGAGCACCATTTAACTCTGTTCATCTTAATCAGTCTCTCCACTCATATTTCAGCAACAAATGAAGTATTACTAGGGCCCAACCCATTTTGTGACCAATAATCAATACTAATTAGGAGCTAAAGGTTTTATTCATATTATTGGCAAATTGAAAAGCTTTTAACCAATGGTTTTATTTAAACAGTGCTTTACTGAGTGATACTATTGTCAGGTCCATCAAGGATGAATTGTGTGGAGTTTCCTAGCATTCTTAGTGATTCTGTAACGTCTCCCCACTTTTTTTTATTAATAGTTTTCTTTACAAGAAGATTTTGTATTTTTTGGTTAAAATTTAGGTTTGTATGTATTTTTCTTTAAATGTAGGTTTGGATGCATGTTGTAGACTTTTGTTGTAGACTGAGTACAAGTATGAGTATGAGAACATAATAATTACATTCTCGCTGAATAGTTCTCCTCTTCCTTTTCCTTAATTAGCAAAGGGCTTTCATATGATAATGCTGAATTACCCATTCATTTTCAGGGAGAAGCCACTGTGTGTTTATCTAAGAGCACACACCCACCCGCCTCTGAGATGAAAAGTTTTGTGGTCACAACATGAGGATCGCACCAGCATCAGTCAATGGGGAAAAAAGAATATTCCATATTTATTTTTTTCCCATTGTTTTTTTAAAGCACTATCTATGCTGTAGAAACATTGCAGTCAAGTGGAGACACACAAGTGGAGCAGAGAGTTTGTAATTTGTAATTCTGTGTGAAAAGGTTTGTATTCTGATAAACATACAGGCATCAAGATCGGTCAGTGTAACTGTATTTACATTTACATTTGGCAGATGCTCTTATCCAGAGCAACTTTCAGTTTCTGTTTAATCAGGTTAAACATGTAGCGTTAGGAGTCTAAAGAGTCTTTCACTAGGACTTTAAATGATGTGTGGTGCACTTGTCCAGATAATTAATCAAACCTCAGGCTGCTGTGTGGAGGTTAGGTGCTGCCCACTACACTCCACCACTACACTACACCGCACCACACCAGCCGTTACCATAATTGGTGGACTGGACCCACAAATACCCTACTTATTGGATTGGATTCGACATGAGCTTTTCATGGACCGCCACGTGCGGCGCACAGAATATTCACAGCTGAATGACACTCTCTAGAGTTCACAATCCTTGTGTTGCAATTTAGAGTATACAAAGAAGCAAAAAAAAAACTAAAATTTTAACTTTCAGTCCAATTAAGTTATGTGAATTGGACATCCAATTATGTGGGAAAGTCTTAGGTGAGATTACTTAGAAGACAAGGAGCGAGGGCAAGGGAGACAAAGACAAGAGAGAGCGAGAGAGCGAGAGCGAGAGAGAGAGAGAGCGAGAGAGAGAGAGAGGCAGAGAGAGAGAGAGAGAGACAGAGAGAGAAAGGGGGCGGGGGGTAAAAGGGAAAATGCAGCCAGTTGCCAGAAACCACTGCTTCCTGAGCTAGTGTCACTAAATGAGATGGAATCTGTTCATTAAAGAGCAATTTGGGTCCCACATGCATTCTGAGCGCTCTATTCAGCTACCCAAAACCAACAATTATTGCTCCCCATTTTGGGCTCTTCTCTGTAATTTAGGTCTGAGAAATCTCAGCCAGCAGTCACAGACTACGGTAACCTCTACAGAATGAGCTGAATATCCTCTTTCCTTGAAGACCTAAAGCTGTAAATGGTGTCACAGCCTTTGACTCTAACATAGGAAGGGGTGTACAAATAGACACTGCTTATTGTCTAAGGCAAACATTGATATCAGCAAAAAAATAAGGCTGGTAAATCTGAACACACACCACAATTATGGTTAAAATGCATTCTGGCACAAATTCAGCGGTGTACAGTGGGTAAACCATGTAGATGACCAAAAACATCATCAGAAGTCCTAAAAGCAGATACAGAGAACTCTTATTTTTGGTTTAAAGTAAACACGATACACCTTTTCTATTGGGTCAAAGATAATAATAACTTGGCCATTTTAAAGCATAATGTTTATTCTTCTTTAACCATTCTTTGGAAAAACAGCTTGTGTGCATAACATTCCTGCTCCATTTCTTTCTTGAGATTTAGTTCATAAACAGATGTCCTGACATTTTCCTTTAGAATTCGCTTGAATAATTTTGCACTCGCTGTTCCTTCAATCAAGTCGTCCAAGCCCAGATGCAGCAAAACAGGGCTAAACAATTGTACTACCCACCCACATGTTTCACAGATGGAATAAGGTTCTCATGCTGAATGCAGTGTTTCATTTCTCTAAAAATAACACTTTTTATTTAAACCGTAAAGTCCCATCCACAATACATTTTTCCTTTAGCCTTCTTGTCTGCCCTGACGATCCATTGCAAGCAATATAGCAATATTCTTTTTGGAGAGCAGTGGCTTTCTCCTTCAACCTTGCCATTCTCACACTAGCTTCTCAGTGTTATCCTGATGCTAGAACATTAACATTAACATTGCCATTAGCCATTCTCTCATGTCAGAGAGGCTTTTAGCTGCTGAGAAGTTATCCTGAGTTGCTTTGTGACCTAGTGGATTATTACACTCATTGCTCTTGGGGTGATTTTATGATCTTTTCTAGTCTGGTAAGCATGAACAACTCATTTTCTCAGGTCCTAGGAAAATGCATGCAGGTTGTTTGTGTTATGGTACACCTCCACAAACATGTGTTGTGAAGATTAGGCTTTGATAGTTTCCTGTTTTTTAAACAATACAAACAAGGTGCCCATTCACACCAGCTTTCGATAGTTGCCTGTTTTTTAAACAATACAAGCAAGGTGCCCATTCACACCAGATCAAGTTCACATTGACTGAAAACACTTCACCCTAATTTCACCTCCAAATTAACCACTATCCTATAGGTTAACATACTTGTGCTACTCATAGATATGTAACATTGGAACATTTTTCTTAATGGATTGGATGAAAAGCTGCAGAAGTTTTAGGTCATATTTATACAGAAAAATAAAACATTCTAAATCTTAAAAAAAAAAAAAAAAGTACCATTTTAACACGTTACACATAAAAATGCAGAAAATTAACAGAAAAATGATGCTGAGAAATCTGAAACAGTTTGGTCCCATGCTATAATATTCAAATGAAATTCAAATAATATTCAAATTTAGTTTAGTTCATTTAAGTTAAGGTAGTTGTATCACTTAGAACTGACTATCAAATAATGGGTAATTACTAAGTTCACCAACACTCAGTGTTAACAGGGGTATAAAATCAAGCACATAGCCATTCAATTTCTATAGACATGGACTGGCAGAAAAACGTATCATACAGTGAGGCAGTATTATAGGATACCACCTTTGCAACAAGTCACTTTATGATTTTTCTTCCCTGTTAGATCTACTGTCCCAGTCAACTGTAATTGCTATTATCATGAAAAGGTAGCATCTAGGAGCAACAACAGCTCAGCCAGCGAGCAAAAAAGGCAAAAACTCCAATACTGTAACAAAAAGTCAAAAACCAGCTAATCAAACAACAGGCAATCAAAGTTAAATCCACTAGGCAAAAAGGGCAATCCAAGGTCCAGAAATGCGTCGGAGAAAACACGGGGAATAATCCAAAACACAGAGGGTACACTCAGAAACTAGGCAGGGCCTAGTGTTCTTTGCACAGGTAGATTGTCTGGAAGGGCTATATATACTACCTGAGTCTAGTACTCCTGATCTCTGCCTTATTGGCCTGTGTGAGATCCTGGAGCGGTGATCTGGAGAGGGCTGTCCAGTAGCACCTGACTGGGACTCCACCTCATATTCCGTACCATCTAGTTTTTCTAGATTTTTCTGCAGATTTGGATACTGTCAACTATTAGATCCCCCTGGCTTCGCTAACCAAACTTGGATTCCAAGCTTGGAAACTTGTGTCTGACCCGAAGGGTCAAAGTTATCGACTGTCATGGAAAGGGTCACTGGTGTTCCTCAGGGCTCAGTGCTTGGCACTCTTCTCTTTTCCTTTTACCCTTGCTATCATTGGGATATGATATATTTACATGGTTTCTCTAACCACTGTTATACTGATGACACTTAGCTCAACCTCCCCTTTACTGCTGATGACCCTCAGATCTCAGCCCAGAAATCTGCATGTCTAAATGACATTCCTCCTGGAGTTAAATCCCAGGAAAATGGAATAATTGTACATCCCAGTTGACACATCACTAAGACATCACTTTGAAACTGCTGTTGTCATTTCCCTATCAGAAGCACAAAATATTGGTGTAAACTTAGACTACGTTCTCTCATTTTCATCTCACATCAGTAATCTGTCCCAAACTTGCAGTTACAGTTGTGCTCATAAGTTTACATACCCTGACAGAATTGATGATTTCTTAACCATTTTTCAGAGAATATGAATGAACACAAAAACTTTTCTTTCACTCATGGTTAGTAGTTGGCTGAAGCCATTTATTGTCAAACAACTGTGTTTACTCTT
>JBBIGA010000040.1:332285-342351 GCA_037576975.1 Alestes dentex
GATCAGTCTTTTCAGCTCTCTTTGCACCCTTTTCAGCTCCTCCTTGTCTCCTGATTTGAAGGCCCTCCTCTTCTGCTCAAGGACATCTTTTATTTCTGGTGTAATCCAAGGTTTGTTGTTGGAGAAGCACCACACAGTCCTGGTGGGTACAGTGTTCTCCACACAGAAGTTTATGTAGTCCGTAACGCATGTGACAAGGCTGTCTATGTCCTCCCCATGGTCACCACAAAGCACCTTCCACACAGTTGACTCAAAACAGTCCTTTAGAGCCTCCTCGCTCTCCTCTGACCATCAGCTGGAATCCGGGCAGTGCCACGCTCGTGTCCGGAGTTAGCGGTGTTAGCCAGGACTCCGTTAGCATCATGAGGCTACACTGCCGGTACTCCCTCTGTGACCAGGTTAGCGCCGACAGCTCGTCCATCTTATTAGGGAGGGTGCACTGCTTTGAGTGCCCTGACATCTTTGTACTATTTTCAAGTGTTTTCCCTGTTATGACAAATCAGACCAATAGGAAGACAGGCCTTCCATGACTGCATGGTTTCATGGAACAAAATTAGCACGGCAATAATAAAACACAGCTAAAAGCTTAATGGTTCAAATGAGGCACTGTAAGTATAAGACATTTCCTCAACAAAGTGACATACAATGCCTAACTTCCAGGCTTAACTAGTTAAGAGCCCATGTGCAGTATCATGTGAAGTTTTTTAAACGGGTGCTGTATCACTTCATTATGTGCAGTAGTGTGCAATAGTCTTACAATTTAAAGTGAAGTGAACGTGACCATTCTGTCATATGTGAACACACCACAGCACACAGCATGAACAGCAAAATTCTTCATCAGCATTTAACCCATTCACCAAGTGAAGCAGCAGGCAGCCAGGAACACAGTGCAGGGACAGTACCTTGCTCAGGGTACCTCAGAGGTGCTTAGTGGTCTTGGGAATCGAACCCATGACTTCCTGATTGCAGGGCAAACGCCCTAACCACTACACTACCATTACTACAGTTATGTCTATATTGCTTAAACAGTGGCAGAAAAAAGTATGTGAACCTTTTGGAATTTCATGGTTTTCATATCTGATCTGATCTTCATCTATGTCAAAGGTATTGACAAATACGATGTGTCTAAAATAATAGCACAAAAAATCCTGATCTTTCATGTCTTTATTGAGAACAACCATAAAAACTCATAGTGCTAGTGGAAAAAGTAAGTGAACCCATAACCTCAAAAAAGCTCTATGGAGTCAGGTGTTAGCATACCTGGAGTCTTGTTAAGGAAATTAGGTGGACTAGAGCTACTCTGGATGATAAAAATCTTTGAAGTTAGCTTCGTAAAAGAAGAATACGCTTATGCAAGCCATGCATAGCCAAAAAGAGTTTTCAGAGGAGCTATGATCTGTAATTATTGACTTACAAGTCCACAGCAGAATGGCTTCAGAAAAACAAAATATGTCTTTTTGAATGGCCAAGTCAGAGACCAGACCTCAGTCCAATAGAAATGCTTTGGAATGGCCCAGACCTCAACCTAGTAGAGACGCTATGGAATTACTTGAAGAGAGCCATACACATGAGACGTCCAAAGAATATGACAGAGCTAAAGCAGTTCTGCCAGGGAGAACGAGCTAAAATTCCCCTTGAACAATGTGTAGGTCTGATTCATAGCGACCGGAAATGACCGGTTGAGGTTACTGCTGCCAAAGGGGGTTAAGCAGTTACTAATTCCAAGGGTTCACATACTTATTCCACTAGCACATACTTTTTCAAATATCTTTTTTTCTACTATGGTTGTCCCCAATAAAGACATGACAGATCAGGATTTATTTATTTATTTATTTATGCACATTACATTTGTCAGTACCCTGGACTTAGATGAAGATCGGATCACATTTTATGACAAATTAATGCATAAAACCTTGAAATTACAAAAGGTTCACTACTTTTTTTCCCATTGTGTACTAATGGTTTCTTCTGCGTACAAAAACAGACCCCTAACTACAATTTGAGTCTTTAGAAATTCACTTAACTAAGTTATTTATCTATTGTATTTATGCTCAGCATTTGTGCATACATCATAGTGTATTTCATATTGAGTTTTTTTGACAGATTTGTATTTTATTGGACTCATTTAGACTTTGCGTTTTATATTGTTCTTATCCTTGTATCTCTGTTTGTCTTTGCAGTCACATTTCGTGTGGGATCAATAAAGTTTTCTCATTCTGATTCTGATCAACAATTAACTTTTACTCATCAAGTTTCTGTGGGAGCTGGTGCGATCCAAGACATGTGACTGACCATAGCAGTGATCAAGTGATCACTCACAGATCAGATATGGAAGCCAAAGCGATGGATATTCTACAGCAATTTGTAAATTATAGGAGCTCCGAATGCAAAGACCCACAGCAAATTACATAAGTAGTGATGTTTCAAATCTCTGAATACTTCGTTTTTTTTACTGAGTAAAACTGGGGTATGGTAGTCACACTTGTCAAAACAAGGTGCCTGAAAGCAACCCTGAAACACTTTTCCTCTCCAGCCCACACCATTTCAAAGAACACGAGGGGGAGTAATTTTGTTTCCGCTTCCATATTGTTCGCAGAGTGGTAGTCAATATCAAGCTCTGCAAGCGCTGGAAAGAGTACGCTATATGGCTGCTTATTCATTTGTGTGTGTCATTGGCAGCGCCTCAGTGACATTCATGTTTACTACCAGACACTGGAAGTTTTTTTTTCCTTTTCCCATTCCCACTGCATGATAAAATGTCTAACTTGTCAGATCATATTTGCAGCCCATTGGTTTTATACTTTTGTCCCATGGTCACACTAGTGTGGTTGGATAGTCTGTTTTGTTGTTCTAATTTGTAAACATGGTGCTGTTTTCACAGCACTTCATTGGGAGCTCATAATGATGACAAATGCAAGTACATGACAAACAAGAAGGAGAGACCGTCCTGCATATGGGAAACAAACTAACCAGAAAAGAGAGTGAAAAGAGAAACCATACACCCACACATTTACACACACAAACACATGCACACACAAAACAGTATCTCTGTCACTCTCCCTTACACACACACACACAGTCATCAATTACAGATTTCAATTCAAAACACTAGCCCCCGCATTTGGCTGGTAGGCACCACTCCACAGAGAAAATCTCATTATCTTAATTAGCTCTTTCTCTCTGAAATATGCATTGATTATTTTGTTTCATGAAGACATGAAAAGCAGACTCAAGCAGGGCCTAAAATGATTAGGCCTACATGTGCTGCTCTTCATCCTCTGCTAAGCAGGCAGACATGGGCCGATTTGGCAACGGAGGTGTCTTGTTTCTAACAAAACCCAAAGCCAAAGGGAAAGAAAACGAGAAGGAGAAACCCTTTTTGGGTATTGTTAAGTGAGAAAACAGAGCACGCTGTGCTCATGCCTGTATCCAAGAGCAAATGCGACTGTTCTGTAACTCACTGCACAATTACAAAGTAGCTCTGAAAAGTATTGATCAACATCAAGAAGTTGTATTAATGATCTCTTGCCGGTGCTGTTAAAAGAATGCCTTTCAAACACGGTATACACTACATGGACAAAAGTATTGGGACACACCTGTTTTTCAGGGTTTGGGCTAGACATTCTAGTGAAGAGCAATTTTAATGCTTCAGCATAACAAGACATTTCAGACAACATCATGCTTCCAACTTTGTGGACGCAGTTTGGGGAATAGGCTTTTCTATTCTAGCAAGACAGTGTCCCAGTGCACAGGCAATGGGCACGAAGACTTGTTTGGATGAGTTTGATGTGGAAGAACTTGACTGGCCCACACAGAACCCTGTCCTCAACCCATCCAACACCTTTGAAATGAACTGGAATGGAGATTGTGAGCCAGGCCTTCTCGTCCAACATTGGTACCTGACCTCATGAATGCTCTAACAGCTTCCAAAATGAGTGGAAGCTGTTACAGCTGCAAAAGGGAGGACCAATTCCATATTAAAGTCTATGTATTTGAATGCAATGTTATTAAAGTCCCTGTTAGTGTAATGGTCAGAACAGAACTTTCTCTGTGGTTGCAATTCCCTCTGGAATGCCTTACCCAGACACCAGATCGGTGACTGCATAGGTCTGTTCAAATCTGTTTCTTTTTTTTTTTCCCCAAGATGGCGGTGCGCACAGACTAATATATGTTCGGGTGTTTCGAGTTTATGTCTGTGTGCGCGTAGTTCAGTGTCTACGCTCACAAGATACAGTCGTCAACTCCTTCTGGATCAAAGGAATATTCACACCGAAAAGCGGTTTCATAGGAAGCAGAAGTGGGGCAAGCGTGGAGGCATCCGGGCTAGGCTAGCAGCTAGCCCACACAGACCAGCAGTACCATCACTGCTAATGGCACATGTACGCTCACTGGACAACAAAACTGACCACATACAGCTCCTGAGATCTGCACAGCTATCCAACTAGCTGGGTCTTAGTGGACAGAGGTAAGACACGCGGCGGGGGAGTTTGTGTTTACATTAGTGATGCTTGGTGTTTGGATGCTGTAGTCATTCACAGACATTGTTCTCTGCTAGCGGACTTCGTTATTTTTAAATGCCGACCTTCCTATATACTGTGGGGATTCACAGCGATTTTGCTGGTTGCTGTTTACATCCCCCCACCGCTAACACCGGCGATAGGAACGAGGCACTTAACAAACTCTATCAGGCAATCAACGAACAGCTGACAGCACAACCAGACGGATTTGTAATCACAGCAGCAGATTTTAACCATGCGGATTTAAAGGTTTTATTACCCAAACTTCACCAACACGTGGACTTTCCGTGGACATAGTTTACACAACCTGCAAGGGAGCTTACAAGGCCTTGCCCCTCCCCCACCTGTGTCTCTCTGATCACGTCACAATCATGCTGAGACCTGCATACAGACCCAGAGTGAGAGCCATCAGACCAACACAAAAGGAGGTATGTGTGTGGCCAGTGGGGGTTGGTTGCCTGTGCACTAAAGGACTGCTTCATTACCACAGGCTGGGACATTTTTAAACAAGCTGCCACATCTCTAAATTCATTGAAGATGTCACTCACACCAAAACTGTTACTGGTCATGCAAATCAGAAACCATGGCTGACAGGTGAAGTACACAGGCTCCTGAGAGCATGGGACGCAGCCTTCAGGGCCGGTGACACTGCAGGCCTTTTTACAGCAAGAGCTAACCTGTCCTGTGGAATCAAGATGGCAAATATAGCAATATAGCAAAATATTTGGATACTTCAGCAACACTGGAAATGCACAGAGCCTCTGGCATTCAAACCCTCACAAACTACAAACCAAGGAGCTCAAGGATGTCCTCACGTACATCTTTAACATCTCCCTGAGCCAAGAGACTGTTCCCACGTGTTTCAAAGCCTCAACAATAATACCAATTCCCAAAAAGCCCCACCTATCCAGCTATAATGATTATCGGCCTGTTGCACTGACATCCACCGTCATGAAGTGCTTTGAGCAGCTGGTCATGGAACACATCAAGTCCACCCCTCCAAGACCCGTTTCAGTTCACATACAGGTCAAACAGGTCCAGAGATGCCATCTCTGCTGCTTTACATCAAGCCCTCACACACCTTGACTTCAGTTCAGCCCTCAATACAATCACCCCCCAGCAGCTTACACTAAAACTTAAATCCTCCCTCTGTAACTGGGTGTTGGACTTTCTAACAGAGAGGACACAAAAAGTACAGGTTGGTAGCAACATCTCCAGGACCAGGAAGCTCAGCACAGGGGCTCCACAGAGGTATGTGCTAATTCCACTGCTCTTTACACTACTGACATACGTGTGCCAGCACAAACCGATTCGTTAAGTTCTGTAGTGGGCCTCATAAACAACAATGGGGAAAACCAACTACAGAAGTGAGGTGAGCCAACTGGTCCAGTGGTGTAAGACGAACAATCTCTTCCTAAACGTGATAACACCACATCACTGACCAAGAAGGCACAAACACGCCTCTACTTCCGCAAACTGAAGAGGGCGAAAGTTCCAGCCCCATCATACTCTCTTTTTACAGAGGCACCATTGAGAGTGTCATCACTGGCTGTATAGTTGTATGGTTCGGAAGCTGCTCTGCATCCTGCCATAAGGCTCTGCAACAGGTAGTGAATACAGCCAGCAAAATCATCGCCCCCCCCAGGCCCGCTCCACAAGCTTTATCCACCAGGCTGTCAGGATGTTGAACTCTGCTACTTTTGACTTATATTGTGTTGCTTCTATTTGCACTCTGTTGTTACCATTTGCACAACTGTCTTATCTGCTGTGATCATTTGCACTACTGCCTTATTTGTTAGTCTTGTGTCCTGTTATTTTGTCTGTTTATAGAATGTCTATTGTAAATTCAATTAAAATTTTAGATTAAACTTTTCTAGTTCTAATTGGAAGGTACACACACCAGAGAGCGAGAAATGGCATTTTGATACCCATGCATGTCTTGCACATAAAATGTGAATTGACAATAAATCTCTTTGAATCTTGAATCTTGAATGTTCAAATAACTTGTCCAAATTCTTCAGAATTGTTTAAATGTGTGATTAATGTTGGTTTTTGGTGTTGTATGTGTGTGTTTTTGGTATTCATTTCTCCTATTTTTGTGTTTTATGATGGCAGGCCTATGGCCCCGTTGCGGTGGGTGGCAGGAGCTCCGCTCCAACCAATGAACAGGGTGCTGAACAGCCAGCTACCCACTGGAGCCACATCAAGAGCTGCACTGTCTCAGCACCATAGTGGACCAAAAATCAGCACATGGCCACCTGAGGCTGCTGACTGCTCACCTTAAACGAGAAGTGGGAGGAGTATAAAATATATCTTCAAATTCCCACTAATGCATGATTTTATTTGTGCCAACAGAGGACAGCCCTGAGGAACTTGTTGTGATGAGGCCTGTTCACCCCACTACTCTGACACTGAGAAGCCCTAAGCTAATGCAAGATCTTGCCGTTCCGTGTCACCTGTCTTAACGCTTCCCTGTTCCCTTTCAACCAGCAGCACAGCCCTTTTCCACATACCTTCACACAAATGTCCTACTTTGTAAAATAACAATCACTATTTTTGCCACTTAACCCCCTTGTCCCCCCATCTGTGTCTGAGTGCTAAGTAGTGCTACAGAATCTAAAGTGTCTTTGAGCACCCTGAAAAATGTTCTATAAATAAAATGTATTCTTATTTATTAGAAAAGCACAACAGTAAACTAATGGTAGTTGCTGAGAACAAACTGGACTGCATTAAAATACTCTAAAGAACCTTTGTGGTACCTTTGTGGCTCAGTGGGTAGAATACTTGCCTCTGGACCAAGAGGTCATGGGTTCAAATCCTACCTTCAGCATACCACCACTGGGTTCCTGAGCAAGACCTTTAACCCCAAGTTGCTCCAGGGAGACTGTCCCCTGTAGTTAGGGAATGGAAGTTGCTTTGGATGAAAGTGTCTGCTAAATGCCGTAAATGTAAAGCACAACTACTTGAAATGTCAAAGTCTGGGGGTGTTTTTCGTACAGTGGTGAGTGCAACGTCCCGGTCAGGAGCCGCTAGAGGCCGCCATTAACTGATGGGACTTTTATGTTGACACATGGGTGTGTTTACTCTGGCCGGCTGTGAATCCTTACTGACGAGCCGGCCGGTGGTTAAGTAATAAGTGATGTCTTGCTTTCACTGGTTCTGGTCTGTGTACATGTGGTATTTTAGTTTCAATGATTCATGTTTTTGTTGTCAGTCCACCCTAACCTTTCCCCCTGGTGTATACCTGTCCTTTGGTTTGTGTTTTGAGAAAGAGTATTGGCCCTCATGCCGTGTTTGTGTTGCTTTCTGTTAAATAAAGCTTTTTTCGAGACAATGGAAATCTGTGTCCGCGCCACCATCTTGGACGGGTACACACCGTTCATGACAGATGCACTGACCACACCAAGCGGCACAGTGGATTTCTCCACGGGCTTGTGGGCTCGTTGGCCCCGCGGCTCCTGACCAAAGCTGCAGCACCTGTTCCGGCCCCTGTTTTTGCTCTTAACGCTGTGGCCTCAGCCCCTGTTTCTGACACTGCGGCCCAAGCCCCTGTTCCTGACCCTGTGGCCCAAGCCCCTGTTCCTGACACTGCGGCCCAAGCCCCTGTTCCTGACCCTGTGGCCCAAGCCCCTGTTCCTGACGCTGCAGCCCCAGCCCCTGTTCCTGACGCTGCGGCCCCTGTTCCTGTTCCTCATGCTGTGGCCCCAGCCCCTGTTCCTGTTCCTGATGCTGCGGCCCAAGCCCCTGTTCCTGACACCGCAGCCCAAGTCCTTGTTCTTGACGCTGCGGCTCCAGTCCCTGTTCCTGTTCCTGATGCTGTGGCCCCAGACCCTGTTCCTGACGCTGCGCCCCCAAACCCTGTTTCTGCACAGGGGACACTTTTTCCGCCGCTTCCCCTGGCATCAGTTTGGAGAGGGCCTGGGCCCGTGGTGCTCTGGTGATACACTGCTGAGGAGGGGTACCGCCGGGACACCGATGGAGGACTGGGGAGTTCCCCCAGATATTTTTTGGGGGGCCCAGGGAGCTCCCGAGTGGGTCATTCGGAGGAGTACTGTGATGTCCTGGTAAGCAGCCACTAGAGGTCGCCTTTATATGTTGGGACTTTTATGTTGACACATGGGTGTGTTTACCCCCGCCGGCTCGTCAGTAAGGATTCACAGCCGGACGGTGGTTACGTAATAAGTGACGTTTTGCTTTCATTGGTTCTGGTCTGTGTACGTGTGGTATTTTACTTCCAATGATTCTTGTCTTTGTTGTCAGTCCACCCTTATGTTTCCCCTGGTGTGTACCTGTCTTTTGGATTGTGTTTTGAGAAAGAGTATTGGCCCTCATGCCATGTTTGTGTCACTTTCTGTTAAAGAAAAGCTTGTTTTGAGTTTGTGTTCACTGATAAGACCATGAACTCAGAAGTGTACAAAAGCAAGCTGGATCCAAATCTGCAGTAGTAGTGCGCAAGGAAGCTTCCTTTTGAAAGAATACTCTGCCAAAAAGAAAAGGACAGATTTGTAATGATCTGTTGCATCACAAAATAAATTCCAAAAAGATTTAATGGGATTCATTATTTCCATGATATAGGCCTTACAATACACGGTAACTCCAATTACTTTTTGAGGCTACTGTCCATTGCAGTTAACTATGATTTTATTATCAGTGCTGCATTGCACCAATAGGTACTATATATCAGCCGGCACTATAAGACTAGCTGAAAATTAGCCGACCACCCGAGCATCAACCTTGAGGGTAAGGAAAAGGAAAGGTTTGTGTGTTGTCATTTGTGTTGAGCAGGTGAGCTGTATTTGATGTGTCTGGTGACAGGTGTGTGGAGCAGCTCCTCCAGCACAGCCATATCCTTGCCACGATGGCAGGCTTCTGTAAGCTGGGATTTAGAATGTGAGGACTTGATGAATGTAAAACTTGTGATCATTCATCCAAAATCCAATTTCTGCTTGGAAGAGTGGTGACTGCCATATTTTCGGGGCCATTATTCTGCGGGAGAGGTGCAGGGGAAAGGGAAAACTAATGAATTGCCAGTTGAGATATTTGCATGGCTGCCCCTAGCAGCCTCTCCCCAGCGATTGCTTTCTCTCTCTCTCTCTCTCTCTCTCGCTCTGTCTCTCCTTCTCTCTCGACAGAAGCATTAAGGCTTTCCCAAGTCAACACATCAGCATAAATGTAACACAAACACTTCATTGATTTTTCTCTTTCACCAAATGGTTCCCTGCAATATCACAAATGTATAATTTATCAAGTACATGAGAAATGAAGGAAAAGATCTTACCTTGGTGGGACTAGAGGTTACATACATAGACTTTTCTCCTTTTCTCTCTTTTTTTCACACATATACACAGGGGTTTTAAATCCCTCCTCAGCCTTGGCCGTGCTCAGCTATGTAGTAGGATATGACTCATTCAGGGCTTAAGCGCTGCAGTACTGGACACTTTGTGCTGCTGATTCAAGACTGTGCCACAATGTACACACATACACACACACACACACACACACACACACACACACACACACACACACACATATATATATATATATATATA
>JBBIGA010000040.1:343074-354484 GCA_037576975.1 Alestes dentex
GGGCAGCTTTACCATCTGAGAAGATAAAGAGCCTCATCCACAACTACCACAAAAGACTTCAAGCTGTCATTGATGTTCAAGGGGGCAATACACGATATTAAGAACTGCTTAGTGGCACCACTGAAATACCCTCCCCACACACTGTTCCCTACGCACCCCCTATTGGTGGCAGCCCACTGCTTCACTTGGTGAATGGGTTAAATGCAGAGAAAAAATTTCGCATTTGTCACAGGGTGACAAGGAGGAAGGTAGGGAACTGTTGTCCAGGGGAGTGGTTCCTGGGGGGGAATGTTTGGTTGGAGACACGGAGCAGAGGGAGAGGTGGCTGCCCCATAGCCAAATGAGGCGAGAGCATGTAGTGAACAGGTTTAGCTAAATAAGACAGAGATGTTCATAGGGAAGGATGAAGGTCATTGGTGCACGGGCAGTGGAAAGGGGTATTTATCTCAGATTCAGGAGCAGCACAAGCTGAGAAGGATGGCTGGTGGAAAGTGGAACAGTGACTAGGGTCCATCAAGGAGAGGACTGGTGATAGGATGGGTGTGCAGTCGGATGGGGAGTCCTGGATTGGGAACAGGATTGGTGTACTGCTTTGTGGGATCAAGAAGGGGGGTGAGGATGTTCACCCCTCGTTAAGTTAAGTGTCCTTTATCATCTGTGAGGAGCAATGGCTCCAAGATCTGCTATTTTTCTGTAGAATGACTGGAATGGCTCTGATTTTTGTCTATTTATTTGTATGCTTAGCAAGGGGAAGAACCTGTCCCTTGGTGTGCCTGCCATTTTGGCTCTATGGGTGGGGTTTGGGCAATAAGTAAATTTTTCTGTGTAGTGTTTTCACTGTTTGCTTTTGTGAATCTTTCTTTTGATTGTTTGGAGTGCCTTTCTTTTTGGGTGTGAATCTGTTTTCTTTTGGCCCTCTCCTGCCCAACCTGGGGAATGGCTATCCATGTGGTTTGGCCTACATCTAGTTAGTCCTTTTATCTTGCTCTTTAAGGTGTTGCTGGAGTGGACTGGATCCAACCCCTTTGTTTCCACCTGGGATATTGATGAAGGAACTCTATCCTCCATTTCGGACTGTGGGACTCAGTATTCTGACAGCCACATGGTGCCCTTGGACCGCTACTCATTTATTAACTTTAGGCTCAGTGATGTTTAATGACTCTTTAGAAAAAGATCTGTTAATAAAACTTTTAATCTCAGTACTGCATCCTGGCATTCTTGGGAGGTTTGGGTTGCTCCTCGGGGTGGGGGGATCCAGTGGGGGTGACTTAGGTTTCTGGCCTCCCCATGAGCCTCCTCTTGTGGGTGTGACACATTGTTCACACTGTGTGCTGTGTTGTGTTTGTGTGACTGTAAGAGACCACTTTAATTTTTGTGACCTAAACCTGTGGCTCTGAGGTCACATGCCATGACCAGAGCAAATTCACAAAATAAAATAATGGATTGGCAAATTTTATTGTAGAGGAAGCATGTGCTAGCCTTTACCCATTCAGTGTTTGTTGCATTGTGTGAAAGAGGGATAACCAACTAGTGGGTGAGAATTGGCAATGACTAAATTTGGGGAAAGTGGGCAACATTTCTAGGCCATTTTTAACCTTGAACAATTGTGGCCATATTCAGCCTAGTGATGTATGCCAATAAACAATTCTGCTTTGTATAGATTGATGAAATGTTTCCACCTCATTTAGCCTTACTGGATCTATGTGTAAGTGACTGTCATGATGAGCATTTAAAACTATCGGTATCTGTTTTTGTCCTAGGTGAAATCAAGCATTAAAGTCAACCCAATCAAAGCATGTGCTCAGATATCACATTCAATTATGGCTCCATCTGAAATCATATCTTGGCACAATCAATACATTTCTTACCTCATAATTACCCCCTATACATAACTGTTCACAGAGGATAAGCAGCATATCAACATGAGCCCCTCTAACCTTACAACTAATCCTGCACTATTGAAGCTATTTGTGTGAAGTTTGTTTCTCTGTTGCTTTTCACTTGCCCTTCCCTCTCATTTTTTTTTACCACTCTACAACTCTTGTCCATTTCACACACTACCCTGTCTCAGTCAATCTGTCTGTATATCTGTGTGTGAGTCTCTCATTTGGATTCTAACTCTACTCTCACTCTCATTATGGTTCTCCCTCTCTGTCTCTATGTCCCTCTCTCTTTTTGCTGTTTACCTCCTCCCTCTGTCTGTTTGTCTGTCTCCTCACTCTTGCTGACTGAAGCTGCTCTGGGTAGCTGTGCTGTGTAGCGAGCGTACTAATCATCATCAGGGGTTGGAGAGCGACTCTCAGGGGGGTTCCTTTAACAAATGTCAGACTGGAGAAGAGGAGGAAATTACTGTCCCTACGGCTGCCAAAACATCACAGGAACCCAGCCAGGCCCAGCACAGAGCCTTATAAAAGCACTGCACTTTTAAACACGCGCGCTCCTGCAACTCCAGCAAGACTCTTTTTGTTCCAGTTAGGTGCGAGTGAGCAGACAAGAGAGCCAGCATCCTCCTCCCAAATATAATTGGGTCCCACTGGTTTTGTGAATTAGCAAAGGGACACACTCGGAAGAAAGTCAAAGAACAAAGAACAGAGGCAGACACGTGATAAATCTGTTTCTTGATTTTAATGTTTTGGTTACTCTTCTCCAATCTTCAAGTGTTTTTTTTTCCCTTTCTCAAAGGATCCAGTTATTTCCTAACTTCAAAAGCTAAAAAATGCCTTGTCACACATTAGAAAGCAGCTTTAAATATACATGGTTTTGGAGTTCTTACCTTCATTTTAGAGTTGTCAGCTCATGTCACATAACATCTTTTGAGAAATAAAAAGCCTCCCACTATGTTAAAATATTGCCTGTGGACAAACAACTTATCACAAACACTGTATGCATAGTGAAGTGTCTTGTTTTCTCTTGTTTTCTGAGTAAAGAGAGGAAACTTCAAAAGCCCTGTAGGGAGAAGGCAGCCTTGAAGCCCAGTGCTGGCCCATCGACCTGCTATTGAGCTGACAGGGTGCCTTCAAAAGGCTCAAGCATGGGTGCACCCTTTGGATTTGTTTACTAAATAAACCACATGACCTTCTGGATCTCTTGCTTTCATCCCATCAGCCACTGAGACCCACCACCACATCTTATCAAATCACTTTGTGGCATGAGGTGCTTCACCTGGTAAGTGAGTCCATCCTAAATACCACTTTCAACTTCCTCCTCATTAGAAGCCTTGTACAGACGTATGGCATTGAAAATAGAAAGTCTTTGTACTTTAGTTTCATGTTAAGGGCTTTGTCTGAGCAAGCTGTCACATTTGGGGAAAGAGACCAATTCGAGAATGGTCTATTACCATTATGGGGTCCTCTAATGAACAGCACTTGCAATGCTCGTTACTATGCATATTCAATTTACTACACATAGACCAACACAATACAGAGAATATGAAGAGATTAAAATTTAATGTATAATGAAGATCTCAGTTTAGGCAAACTTCTCATTCCCTCCGTTGCTGTGAAATTTGTTAAAAATAATGGAATGGTGAGTAATAGCACTATAGTTTGAAACCACTGGCTGATTTAGAAATCTAAATTGTTTATAAAAGGCCAAAAGGGATTGCACATTCAGGATACTGCTTCTTGTAGGTACTATATAACTTTCATTAAGTGGAAAATAAACTGAGAACTGAAAAAATAATATGCTTACACGTCAGATGTATTTCTGTAATCTGATCTAGTCAGTGTAGTATCTTTGTGGGAGACAATCACATTGCAAATATGGTCTTCTGATCATAGAAAACGTGAAGCATGAACCAGTCCAAAACTATGATGAAAACTGAACTGGCAGGGACTGCCAATGCTGCATGCCTCGAGAAACAAGGAAAAACGCAGTCATGTTCCGATATGCGGCCGCTAGAGTTTTGTGTTTAGGGACTTATATTATGAAGTGGGTGATGGGTTTGCTTCTCTTATGAAGTGGGTGATGGGTTTTCTTCAATTGTATTAGTTAGAGCTGTATTTAGTTGGAGTTAAGTGTTTGTGTTTGGTTATTGGTTGTGGGCTTTTGAGTTTCATGATTTAAGGGTTTGTGTTCAGGTTGGAGTTGTCGGTTCACCATCATACTGGCTTTGTTTGTATGTACTCCTATCTCCTTTTGGTTAGAGTGTTGAGTTTTGTTTCTGGCCCTCATGTCTGTTTTTGTTTTGGTTTTTGATTAAATAAAAATGATTGATATTGAAGTCTGCATTTGCACCTGCTCTTATTCGGGAGACAAAGGGATTTGTGACAGATGGACCAACCTACAGAGGTGCAGCAGACAGGGCTACGAGCCTGTGGAGAAATGGGGGGTTGCCCCGAGTGAGGCAAGCTGGACCCAGCCAAGGGGTGGACTGACGAGGATGATTTGGGTTTTCCATCGCCGAGCTACTGGGAGGTGGGAGTTCCGAGGACAAGCAGTTGTTGTAGACCCCCTTGTTTTTGGTGCCATCTACGTAGCCAAGCGTGCCGGCGAAAGAAGCTATGCAGCCTTGCCAGCCCGTGGCTGGATGCACGCTACAACTGCGGCAGTGCCTGGCGGAACAGCAGCGCTGCATAGCCTAGCCTCGCAAGGCTAATCATGGACCTAGACCGCTCTCTCAGACAGCAGTCTGGCCAGCCACTGATACCAGCGACTTAGGGCCCAGAGCCCCAGCGCACGTTGGCGCTTCAAGTGCCCCAGATGCATATATGGCCAAGCCAGCCGCTCCTCGAAGCTATGCAGCCTAGCCAGCCACTCCATGAGTCCGTGCAGCCCATCCAGCCGCTCCACGAGGCCACGCAGCCCATCCAGCTGCTCCACAAGGCCACGCAGCCTGTCCCGCCGCTCTACGAGGCTATGTGGCCCAGCCAGCCACCAGCCAGCCACCAAAATTAAGAAGCCGTGGTCCAGAGTAAAGAAGCTGCAGTCCAGAGCCAAACAACCACAGTCGCGGTCCAGAGCCAAGCAGCCGCACTCCCGAGCCATGAAGCTTCGCTCCCGAGCCACGAAGCCGCGCTACCCAGCCACGAAGCAGCACTCCGAAGCCAAGAAGCCGTGTTTCAGAGCCAAGAAGCTGCGGTTCAGAAACAAGAAGCCGCATCCATGGTGCTAAGGCTACTGTGGTCCCAGTTTTAGAGGCTGCAACCTCCACGCCTGCCCCCAACAAGAGGCCGGCCGAGCCACTGAGCACTCCACTGACACACTGGAGGGGACCAGGCCCCCCTGGCATGCTGGAAGCTTGCCCATGGAGGGGGGATGTGGCTGGGGGTCTCCCCCAGAATTTTTTAGGGAGGCATACTGAGGTCTTGCAGAGCACCAGAGGAGCTCCCCGGAGGGAAGGCCACAGAGGAGCTCCATGGAGGGGGCTCGGTCCTGGAGGACACGGAGGAGCTCCACGGAGGGGGCTTGGTCTCAGAGGACACAGAAGGGCTCAGTCCCGGAGGACTTGGTTCCAGAGGTCCCCCAGTTTTTCTCCAAATTCACCAGCTAGCCAAGTCTCCTAATGCTACCAATAGGTCAGGACTAACATCAAGTTTCAATTTTACTTTATAGTCATCAGCAGCTTTGTACATGTACATAGTGTGATGAGACACTGTATCTCCATGGACCATGGTGCAACATATAGCCTCATTCAACGTAGTGCAAGTTACAACAAAGACAATATACAACACAGTAAATAGCAGTTTAAAATGCTTTCTCTGATAACTGCTGCTAACACTATTTTAGTGAACATCAGTTCTGTTAGCAGATGCATGTGTAAGCTAGCACAGCACTGAGTGGGGCATGCATGGAGACAGTGGGCTACCCATCCAGAGAGAATGAGGCCAGTTATACACTATTGGACTCCCACCCACAGATGGCAATAGAATTACCAGGGATCAAGCCAACATGACTCCTGCAGGTCAACATGACTATGACATCCATGATGTCCTTTTCTTCCCAACCTTCCCAACCTTCCCAACCTAAAAAAACTCCATTATCTCAGCATTTCCTATCATGGAAAAGTAGAGGATGCTTTGTGTACACAAAGTGCAAAAGCGGTAAATTTGGGTAATGAACTCACAAAGATGCCATTTAATTAATATGGCGCTCAGGTGTTTCACTAATGCATGTGACAGTCCTGTGTTCAGGCATGTCCTCTTACAAAGCCAATCCTCAGGCACCTACATACCAGCTTTGTGAAGCTCTTTTGAAGAAAGGGTAAATCATGAAAGCCTCTCTCTCTCTCATTAAAAAGCGAGAGAGTTGTTCACGGTCATGCATGAGAATCCCTCCATGCTGCTGAAGGACAGATCAGAGAAGCGCCTTTCCAGAAGCAGCCTGCTGATGTTCGAGGGTGCTTTGGGATGCTGCGCTGTTGGGGTGTTCTTTCCCCGCTGATTACTTGTAATGCTATATCCATGCTTGTGCCCACCTCAACACAAATTACTCTCATCAACAGGGAAAACCATTGAGGCTGGGGAGCCTGATTATGACCCGAATACTAAAGCTTAGTGTGGATTCTTGACATTTATCCAGGTGGGGAAGGAGTGGGAAGAAAAGTTTTACTAAAAGTATTATCTGCTTGACTACAAAGAGATGCTTTTCAGAATTACTTTTCGACCTCTAAGAAGCATTTTGTCCTGAGCTTATTAGAATGGATTTTATGTGTAGACCGCTGTTTTCATTGTTTCTTAAAGCATGGAGAATGTTTAATCTAGAACCTGGTTAAAGAGCATTAACATTCTGTAACTCCGAGCAGAAGGCACATGAAGAGATTCAGCCGACACTCAACATGAGGGTTACCTTTCTAATGAGCGCAAAGCACCCTTAAGAGGAAATCTATTTCCTTCCCTTGGTAGAGGCACTTCCTGTGTAAGGTAAGGCAACCTAATTAACGGACATGATTTAGCCCCTTTAAACAAGCCTTAAAGTACTCTCTTTTCTCTTCGACGTTATGTTTAAGTACCATAAAAGTCCTCCAAAGATGTTTTCCATTGTGTGTTCATGGGTCTAAACCAGGCTGATGTGGGTGCTTCTTCTTAATGAACACAAACGTTTTCCCCCTAACCCACATAAAGGGTCATTCATATTTTTGTGTAATGGTTGCTTTTATGAAGCATAGAGAGAAAACGTATTGATTTCCACAGCTCCTCCTCTCGTGCTCACCATGGGTAAGTGAGAGCCAGGCTTCTCTTGCTTGGCACACATTCAGTGCTGGCACATGATGTTTTGATTCCACATATCAAGCAGCTACTAGTGGTGCTCTGATCCAATGGCAATGAGCATTGTCAAATTTACAGACAGAGGTTGGCAGTGCTTCGATCCAGTGGTGTTGGCATGGTTAAATTTACATCCATCAACTATCACCATTCCTAAAGTGCCATCCTAGGCGATTGTCTAGTTCATCTATATGGATGCGCCAACACTGCACACATTACTGATATATCTGTGGTGTAAAAAATTCTGAAAGACTGCAAATGAATTCTGGCCTAGTCTTAATCCTGACCTAGTCTTTCATAAATCCTGTGACTTTCTTTCACAGAAAATTTGTCAGGGAAAAATGAGAAAGAAGAAAAGAGCTTGATGAATCCAAAATGATTCATGTTAAAGCAATAAATTCTGCATGCACTGTTGTGGTTACTTCAGCAGCCTCAGAACTGTATATCTTAATGGCAACTTTATCTTAAATTTGCAAATCTGAAATATCTACAAATGGTTCAGCTTAATGTAAGGAACGGATTTAGTCACTGTAGCCTTTAAAAGCCAGTTTCCTAGATGTGGATTAAGCTTAGTCTTTGGATCACAGTCGTGCTGGTGATGCATTATTGGAAACACATTTAAGCTGCTTAAGGGACAATATCTCCATTCGTGTAAAACCGAACACAGCTATCCATGTTGATAATACTTTCTGTAGATTCTTTGTTAAATCTATGTACTTTGTATCATAAGTAAAGTCATTAGCAAAACCTCCCATTGAAAATACACATTTAGTTCATTTTTAAGTGAAAATCCTTTACAGAAATTTTAGTGCATAAAACATGAACACATAACTTTTACACAGGACACATTTTAGGTTTAATTTTTTTTCCAAATATGCAATTGGGTATTAAAATGTGCAAGTGTTTGAACTTTAAAATCCGAACGTACAATAAAATCTGGTTCAGAGAGCACTCCATTTGCAGCAACAGACATTTACAGTCTGATCCAGTTTAGCTGATATTCACAACTCTGTCTTGCAAAAACAACCAAAAGAGTTTTTTTTTTTTCAATGTTATAATTAAGGAGATGTGTAAATGGCATGCATGCTGTAATTTATCATGATTACTTTAATTACTCATTGTTTTCTCAGTAATGAGGAACTCACTAACTAAACAGTGCAGCACACAGTAGCTGCAATGTGCAGCACACTTTCTTGTGAGCATGGCCACGATGCTGCTCCTAGTCCAACAGCCTGCTGAAATGGATATTAAAAATGTCAATCTTACTCCCACAAATAACTTTTCTCCTTCATTTTCAGTGAACCAACTTACAGAAATTATTCCACTTTCCATTCTTGTTAAGGAGAAAAATAAATAAATAAATACTTTTCTTTGAAGTCAGTTGTAATGGCATTTTCCACTATTTCTGTACGCAGAAAAAATGATGTGATATTATCTTTAATTAAGAGATGGAATGTGTTTCCCTCCATTCCACAATAAAATGGGCGCGTGCGTGTGAAAGCTTTTGCTGGGTGTTTTTGAAGGGCAACTACTCATGTTCATGGCTTTTAGCTGATATCAAACAGAGCTGCCTGCTTGTTTTAATTGAATGCCTCGCTGCGAACGCTGATCTTTCTGCTGCAAAAAAAGAGAAAAACACAAAGAGGAAGAAGTGCATTAAAAGGGGGATTGAAATAAATAACAAGGCAATGGAGGGAGTTATACAGTGAGGAACATAAGTATTTGAACACCCTGGGATTTTGCAAGTCCTCCCACTTAGAAATCATGGAGGGGTCTGAAATTCACATTGTAGGTGCATTCCCACTGTGAGAGACAGAATCCCAGCAGTCAGAATCCCTGGCCATCTGTTCTTCTCAAAAGAGTATAATTTTAAACATCAGGTATCAAGCTGCATAGGCACACATATACACATTCCTTCATATCATCCACAGTGTCTCCCTCAAGAAAAATTCCCCCATCAATGCCCTGACACACAAAAACATAAACAAAAAACCTGCTTAATTTTGTGAAATGAGGACTGGACTAGTTTGTTGAGCACATCCAACAGACACTCGATCGGACTGAGATTTGAAAGCAAGGTCAATGCCACAAACTTTTTGTCTGTCTATTCCTGAACAATGTTTGCAGTGTAGAAGGCAGCATTATCGAGCTGAAGGATTCCATTGAGATTAGGATATACCTTAGCCCTGATGTAGTGTCTACAATAAGTGGACTAGTGGTTAGGGCATTCGCCCTGCGATCAGAAAGTCATGGGTTCGAAGCTCAAGACTGCTATTGGCACCTCTGAGGTACCAATGAGCAAGGTACTGTCCCCACACACTGCTCCCCAGGCGCTTTGGTCCTGGCTGCCTGCTGCTTCACTTGATGAATGGCTTAAATGCAGAGGAAGAATTTTGTGCTTTTCATACTGTGAGCTGTGGTGTGTTCACATATGGCAGAATGTTCACTTTACAATGATGTTTGGGTAGGTTGCATGTTTCTGCATAAATGCCAGGACTCAGAACTTCCATGTTCATTCTCATGGTTTCAACATCAAAACCCAGTGCAGTGCGTGTGTATTTAGATAGTTAAAAAAAAAAAAATTGTGGTTGAGTCGGCTCTATAAAGTATGGGGACAGAGAGTGGATGGTCAAGTCATCTTCAAAACGTGTGTCGGGGGCATCCAGAAAGGGACTAAGTGCAGAAATAATAGCCGAGCAAAACCCACGGCAGACTCATAAACAGACCTCAAGACACTAAAGGTCAGGCTAAAAAAGTCTGTTGTGGTTTTGTTGTGGTTTAATAAACAATCAGCCTGTGAATGCAGCTATGTGTTCAGACCAGAAATGGCTTGGTAAGAGGCAGGCAATTTATATCCCCTCTCTGGTTCAGTGGCAAGACATCAGGCACTAAATGAAGAAAATCTGAAGATTGCTGGTTCATCTCCAAACACTGGTTTTATAGCTACCACACAATCACACTTTGTATTTGCTTTCAGAAATGCGTCTAGTTACTTCTATTTTTTATTGGGTTATTCTTTAATTTCTATTATCACTGAATATTTTGTATCACCATGATTCCTGCTATTACTTTTAAAATTTTTGTTCCTTGTCAGAGAGGACACACACACACACACACAGTTTTTATATATTTTTTTTGTCTTTTGTCCTCTGTGAAGTACTTCAGTTGACTTTATTGTACAAATAAAATGTTACATTTAACTAGAAGTTTATAACTAAGTTGTCCTCTCTGGTTCTCTGTCAAATCTCTCTAATCATCACTGATCACTGGGTTACCGGTCTATCATCGCTGTTATCTGATTTAGTTTTTTATTGCACAGGCCTAAGTGAGAAAAATGCCAAAGTCTGTAAAACCTGTAAACCCCCTCCAGGAGATTTACACACATGTACCACACCTCCTGGCGAGCAGACACACCAAGGCCATTTACATCTCTTTGAAATACTAGCAGCATTCTAAGCTTTTCTGTTTGATTATATTCAATAAAGTATATGTTTGTTTATTTCTCCTGACCCAAAGGGCTACATTACTTCCCACTTCTCTTGTGGTTTGAAATTATGTGGGTAAATATGTCAGACTTTCAAGTGTTGCCTTTAACTTGCACATTGCGCTTTGGTCCGGTGAATTATTTAACAGAAAGCTGCTAACGGACACACCTCTGCCAAAAGGAATGAGATGGGCTCCAATGTTCTTCCATAAACAACACCACAGCTGTCTTGAATAATGCAAAGCCTTCAAACTGAGGTTTCATAACATAAACAAGTTCAACAGCCAAAAGGAGCCCAGGGAATGAAAGCACACATAGTCAGTGAACCACACTTTCATGGTCCATGCATAACCCTGACCATGTTTCTGTTTTTAGATATAATTTTATCAGCACAGGTACTGTCATTCAATTTTAGCAATTAACAGTTCTGAGAAGCTTTAAAAAACCCATGATTCGTAACAAAATCTCTCAAACCCCTGCATATAAATATCTACTGTATGCACTATGCCCAGTGTTTCACATGTGGTTGCAGGTCCAGACATATCCTTTTCACATATGTTCCTTAGTACTGCATGTATGCACATGTGCTCTGTGGAACAATATCACTGCAGTGGGTATGAACAGATCTGGTCTAGTAGGCTGTCTGCATATACAGCGAGGAACATAAGTATTTGAACACCCTGCGATTTTGCAAGTTCTCCCACTTAGAAATCATGGAGGGGTC
>JBBIGA010000040.1:363861-389082 GCA_037576975.1 Alestes dentex
CTCTCTCTCTCTCTCTCTCTCTCTCTCTCTCTCTCTCTCTCTCTCTCTCTCTCTCTCTTGTTCTCTCTCTCTCTCTCGTTCTATCTCTCTCTTTCACTTCACTTTACCTGAAATAGAAGTAAACACATGTTTTTCCATTCATTTTTACTGCCTGCCTTGCATGACTTTGGAGTAACTTTCAGGCTTCTATGCGCGTCTGTTTGGTTTTACGCATGTCTGATACTGCAATTGCATGCAGAGTCTGAACAAAGTATGCACCATGTCAGTGTAATGGGAAAGAATGTCTGGGTTCACGTTTAAAATTTAATTTTTTTTATATATATATAAAATTCCCGGTCAGTAAAGCCCCTAGGTTACGTTTTTATTTCGTGCCGGCTATAAAGGGAGAGGCAAGTAAGGCACTAAGGTGGCTGGGGGTCCTGCCTGGACGGTTGCGTCATCAGTGCCTCAGTTTGTAGCAGCTTCTCCCCTCTGTCCGGGTTGGAACGCTGCGTCTCTTGTGGAAAGTTTGGCGCCTTTGGAGTGGTTATTTATGGTCTGTTTGACACTACCGGTCTGCATTGTGAGGCCTGCAAGGGAGTGTTTAACATCGGCTGACTTATCACTGGTCGTAGTGTGGTGTGGATATCACTGTGGGTGGGTGTGTGTATATGTAAGATTTTAAAGGAACTCCATCCTGCGTGTTGAGTGTGTCGGTAAGAACCAATTTCTGGGGGGTTTTTTGTTTTGTTTTTTTTTTCTTTTGAATGTTCAGTTTAATCAGTTGTAACTAAACTATAGTTCCGTTTTTGACAATGTGAGTCCTGGCATGATTTTATTACTGTTTTTATTGGAAATTATTTTTGTAATAATGTATATTTGTGATTTGAAACACGTCTCCTGCTTTTCCCTAGAGTAGACGGGCCTGTGTGCTTTTTGGATTAGTGAGAGTAATATGTCCTGGGGTGAAATTCCCCAGGTGGCGTAGTCGTGCATTCCTACTTTCTTGGTCACTCTACCTTAAATTGGTGTAGTGACATATTCCATAGCCAGTTTTTCACACACCCTGGTGTGGTTGTATACCAAAATCATCACCTTTATTTTATGATTAGCCCCGCCACATCAACAGCGGCCCTACGTGGAGGCAGTAGTGGTACTAGGTGGGGCTCACCCCGAAATATGCTTAGCAACCATGGAAATTCAGCTTACATTTTTATATCAATTACATACTCACTACTGTTCAATTTTGTATTTGAATTTACATACAAATATTTAGCTGAAAAATCTTATAATTGCTTAATGTTTTTGTGCCGGTAAGTGCATAGGGCAGAAATGGCAGACCACTAGGGGAGTTACCCAGAGGTGCATGACCACCATGTTCTGTTATTGTTTGCCTTTGGTAGTTAGGAAATCATGTTTCTATGTTGGCATTGTATGGAATCCTATGAAATGGTTCATAGCAATGCTTTGGTGTATATTTTTAGATCAATCAATGCATTTAACACCATGTATGGTAATGGTATCAGTCATATCTTATGTGAACACACCACAGCAAACAGTGTGAACTACACAAACTTGTTCTCTACATTCAACCCATTCCCTTAGTGAAGCACTGGGGAGCAATGTCTGGGCACAGTATGTTACTCGATGGTACCTCAGTGGGCTCACTGGCAGTCCTGTGATTCGAACCCACAGCCATCTGATTACAGGGACAACTCCCTAACCGCCAGGCCACCGGCTGCCCTCCCTGGGTGAAAAATGGTATTGTTGGGGTACATTTAATGTTGACTTTGACATCATGCATTGTTGCTGTGGCTTGTATGTGATGAGTTAAAATATGATAGAGTATGGGCAGTACTTAAAATGTTTAAGATAGAAGGTTTAGCTGTGTTTATAGAAAAAAGATACCAGACAGATACTGGCAACAACTGACACAACATTATCAGTATCAGCAAAAGAGACGCGGTATCGTGCCGTGTCTAGTCCTGAGTCGAAGACTGTCTGTGACTCTTGCCTAATGAGGCAAATAGAGGCCAAACTATCACTCTTTCCTTGTTCTCATCAACTTCCGCTGGGGGTGTTAGCAAACGGGTGTGTGATTTCTCTGCCACTGGTGCCAGTTTAGCTTCACTGTGCACACTGTGACTGCTCTCACACTAATTGAGTGTTAATTTGGCAAGAATAGGAATTAATTATATGACACGTCATTCTCATTAGAGATTCCCAGATGTAAGTCATGAGGAAGCACACAAGTACACACAGCTCATTAGCACTTAGCTTCCACAGGGCATTGCATAGCTCTGTGAGTGAGAGGTTTGTGTGTGTGTGTGTGTGTGTTAGATATTAAGTGAACATAAATGAGAAAGATCAGTTAATCAGACGGACATCCCAAAATGAAAGTGCAGAGGACATATATACAGATGCTTGTGTGTTCTGCTGGTCTAACTTGGATTTCAACCAGACCATACTGGACATGGGCGTAAGTCTGCATGGCACTGCTTCTGTTTCTCAGCTCTTTATTTAAATAAATCTGGCCATCACCCTGCTAACAGACATATTGTTGTAGCTACTTGCTTACAAAAATTGCACTTATTTTAGAATGAATCCACTGTGCTCTAGGATGCAGTCTCCGTTCTTGTTCATTGGATGAGGTTAAGGTCATGGCTCTGTGTGGGTCAGTCAAGTTCTTCCACTTTGAACTCATCCAACCATGTCTTTATGGACTTTGCTTTGTGCACTGGGGCGCAGTCATGCTGGAATAGAAACGGTTCTTCCCCGGACTGTATCCACAAAGTTGGAAGCTTGGTGGTGTCCAAAATGTTTTGGTATGCTGAGACATTCTGTATGCCCTTTACTGGAATCAAGGTGCCACCTGAATTTAATAATTCAGAGGTGTGACCCAATACTTTTGTGTGACCCAGTCCATATAATGTATGTAAATTTAAAGCCATTTATCTTAGCAGTATGTATCTTTCTGACAGAAACCACAAGGATAACAACATATATCTGAACAAAGAAGAAAGAAGTAAAAGGTTTCAAGTTTTTTGTTTCTCTAAAAAGTAGTAATGAAATATTTTGTGAGCTGGTTAAAAGAACACAGATTTGGTTTCTATTGCATGGATTAGTGAAATTCCATCAGCAGAACACCCATTTTAGTCTAATGAAGTATTGATTGAGCCAAACCAGGTATTTGATGGTAACTACAAATAATACTGGATTTCCTGAAAGAGAGGCCTGGCAATGGCCAAGTGAATACCTTGACATCTGTAAAATCACTATTTACTGTTTTAATGTTATTTGTAAAAATAAAACATTCAAATATAATTCAATATAATTTGGCTATTTGTCCTTATGCGACTAGAATCAATCAAGGTACAAGCCTTTCTCTACATGTTTTAAAGGGCCAATATGAAAAAAAAAAAAACACTGAGAGCAACAGAAAAATAAAAAAAGACTTTAACATAGAACATTAGTTAGTAGTACCAAGCACTATGATGCTGTAAATGTAATTTATGATACATTATTTTTAATGGATAATTCCACTTGTGGCCAATACATAGCACATAGTGGTTAGGAAGGGTAATGGAATATTATGTAAATGCTATTTGTAATATGGGTCAGCAAACTACAAGTGCTCTCTAGACTTATGTCAATGAAAGCACAGTTAGAAGGAAAAGAACATATCAAGTGGTCTTTTATTTGTAATTAGGTGGCTGATTTGCTTTGAGCCTTGTGATGCAGAGCTTGTCTCATTGCGTGAGGGGATTAGAGAGAATAAGAGGAAAAGGCTTCACTAATATAATCTTTGACAGACCGTTCCTGCAGTAATACATATGTTGCCAGAGAGAAAGAGAGAGATGGAAGGTTGAAAGAGTGGGAGCATATGCGTGTGTGTGTGCGTGTGTGTGTGTGTGTGTGTACTCGCGTGTTTGTGTGTGTGCATGTGAGTGCATGTGAGTGAGAGAGGGAGAGAGAGAGAGAGAGAGAGTCGCATTTGCAGCTACACAAACACACAAAAAAACCCCCAGTCCTGAGCAAGACGTGGAGAGGGGGTTGAGAGAGAGGCAGATGGGTAAGGGGTGGGGGGAGTAAAAACAAGTGCTGTGCAGTGTGATAGCAATGACAACAGCGTTTGTGAGAGAGCTTCTCCAGGCAGCCTCATTATGTGACTGTAAAAGCTCTCGTTCCAACATCATTCCCATACACTACTGCAACAGGTCACGGCTAAAAAAAAAAACCTCAGCGTCAGCACTGTATAGACGAGCCTTTCCAGCAGAATGGTGGATGTGAAAACAATTTTCAATTTTATCATCTTTAATGTCGTCTAAACAGTCAGCTCAGGTATCTGGTACCTCAGAAATCCTTCATGGTCAAATGCAGTGGTTATATTAGATGGACTGTTTATTGTCACCAGAGATTTCAACCATGCAAGTCTCAAGTCTGTTCTCCCTGAATATCATCAATATGTGGACTTTCCAATGAGGGTTGTGAACATGCTGGACTGTGTTTACACAGACATTTTTGCATACCACGCTGAACCCCCTCCAATTTGGCTAATCGGACCACATATCTGTCATGCTGATCCCAGGCCATCAGAGCTGCAAAGCGCGTACATGATCATAAAAATCCCCATCAACTTCCAGGATACTGGCACATGTAGCAGTTCGTTAATGCCATGCACTGAATAACTTTTACACCCAGTCTGAGAAACATGGCAGCAAGGAGGACCTCTTTGCACCCAAAGACCAGGTGCTCTCTCTGACCATGGCTGATGTGAGGAGAACTCTGCTTAGGGTCAACCCATGGAAGGCTGCCGGACCAGACAACATTCCAGACATCATCACTACCACTCTGAGCACCACTGTCATTCCAACTTGTTTTAAAGCCACCACCATCATGCTGTTCCAAAGAAGTCATCAGTGTCATGCCTCAGTGACTACCGTCCCTTTGCACTCACATCCATTATCATGAAGTGGTTCAAGAGGCTCATCATGCGGCACATACAAACATAGCTTTCCCCACACTGCAGTTTGCATATAGTCCCAGTCATTCAGCAGATGACGCCATCTCTACCACCCTTCACCTGGACGTCACTTACCTGGACAAAAAGGACACTTATGTGAGAATGCTGTTCATAGACGTCAGTTCAGCATTCAACACCATCACTCCTCAGCATCTGATAGGAAAGCTGAGACCACTGGGCCTGAACATCTCCCTCTGCAACTGGATCCTGAGCTTCCTGGATCCTCAGTAACTCAGGATAGGGATCTCCAGCACCAACATGCTGATCAAAGGGGTCCCTGGGACTGTGTGCTCAGTTCTCTGCTGTTCATGCTGGTGACCCATGACTGTACAGCAATGCAGAGTTCATCTGGTTTGCTCATTACATGACCATGGTGAGTTTGATCAGTGGAAATGAGTTGGTGTACAGAGAGGTGGTGCACCAGTTAACAGATTGGTGCAGTGCCAGCAACCTTTCTCTGAATGTGGACAAAATAAAACGTAGTTACTGCAGAACATCAAGAGTAAAGATTTCCCAGAGCACCAAGTTCCTTGGTGTTCACATCACAGAGAATCTTATGTGAACATCAGCTCCATCACAAAGAAGTCCAAACAGCATCTGGACTTCCTGTGGAGATTGAGGAGTGCATACCCTCCAGAGGTACTACCAGGATGGGGAACAGTTTCTTCTCCAAGGACATCAGACTCCATAACCAGGAGTGAAAAATTGTATGTCATAGACACACACTCTGCTTCCTTTCTCCCAATCACACTTTAGTCCTTTTGTCTTCAGTACTGTCGCGCCCACACTTGCGTAGGCTTTAAGTGTTCTGTTTTTATTCTTTGTGGTATTCTGATTATGTTCTTTATATTGCTCCATGATCCAAGAGGAACAATGTTTCATTTCACTGTGTACTGTAAATATGGTGAAGTGAGAATAAACACCTACTTCACTTGACTTGACTCAGGAATTAACTTGCAATATATGTTTCTTAGCTACTCAAATTGTCCAGAAGGATTTTGGTGGACCTTGCTGAGGATATTAAATTAATTTGTATATCTATAAACATCTTGCATCAAAATAACATTCTAATGTATGTTTAGGGAATTAATATTAAGTAAGACTGCAGTTAGTCACTCCACCTCCAAACCTACTCTCAAAAAGCAGTCAAAATTATGTCAAATGTAAAGATTTGAACATTTTTGAGTGAAAACTACATTCTCTAATTATTTGTTTTACATCCTCTAATTATTTTATGTTTTTTAATAATTGTATGCTATTTAGCAAATAAACAAATAAGCTCAGCAAATAAACATTAATTGCACAGAAGTGTTTTCTCTGTAAACGATGTATTCATATTTATAGACATGTTATTTGACCAGACGTGGCCAAACTTTGGTACGACAGTGAAATTCGGATGCCAGGAACAAAATATGCAAAGTGGATGGAGGGCATTTGAGTCCATCAATTATAAACATATTATAAATGAGCTATGATTATGAAATACATTTATTTTGATTTTATTTTTATTAAGCAGTGCTTAATTGCTTGTACGGACAAGCTGATGAAGCGTGTATACCCTTCTGTTTATCACCCTGAATCAACACTGTATCATTGAGTCAAGAATAAATTTGAATTTCAAGTCATGCAAAACAAATGGCTCTTAACCGACAGAGTTTGATTTGCATTATGACTGTTTGCTTGGTCTAAACACTGCCTCCCAAAGAGAAAAAAAACAGCTATAACTGAGTACAGGTTATGACATGTGCCTCATAAGACTGAGTGTTGCAATCCCTCTCAAATCTTTTTTTTTACAGCTTTGCATGACATCAAGCTGAAGATGCTACAGTTAGCAGGTCCATAAAAAGCCTCAAGCAGGTAAACAAAAACAACGCAACAACCCAGAGAGCAGGTGAGTGTATGATGAGGAAGGTTTGAGGACAGCAGCCACACTAAAGTTGAACCAGTCAGGACTCTTGCACCTGAGCTAATTAAGCTTCACCCTGCACAATCACTGTGGGCAAATAATGAGAGCAGAGGAGATGATGGTGGGAGGAAAGCAAAAGCTTGGGAGGGAAGGGGAGTGCAGTGGAGAGAGAGGAGGACAAGAGAAAAAGATGGTGAGAAGTCTTGATGAGGGAATAGAGAAGACAGCTTGAGAAAAATAAGGAGGATGTAAAACAGAGAAAAAACGAGTGAGAGAGCAAGAATGCGGGAGAGAGAGAGAGCGAGAGAGAGAGAGAGAGATCACACAGCAGGGGAAATACCAGGAGATGACAAGATTTGTGCAGGTTTTATTAAAGTGAGATGGATACAAGTGCAAAAGAAATGACGTTTGGCCCCCTGAAACCAAAAGAGAAAAATATACCCTGGTACATTATAGAAAAATGACACTATACACAAAAGGCTCTGTCCATTAGGTACATCTGGCAAAGCTTGATGCAATCAGTTGTATAGAGCTGTGCTAGGGGACTCCATCTCTTCTCTGATGGACAAACACCAAACGAATAGGCAGTTAAAAGGACCTCTGAGCATCAGAGACATCAGATCCCATCCCTGCTTCATTTCCACAGCAACAGCAATGGCTGAACCACCACCTCTGTTCTATTTCAATTCTGGTTTCCCAGGAAACCATTTGACACTTGGAATATGCCAGAGCGAGGGCGCGTGATTGCGAAGCATTGATGTGAGAATGAGACTCTTGTGGCCTGACCTCTACATAGGGTAGGAGAGGACACCTAGAGAGAGGAGTGGGCAGCCTAGAAAGTGGCCAGAAACCCACTGCTCTCACCTCTGACACTTTTACTTGACTAATGACGAGACAGATGCAGGCAAAGACATAGCCGCAATAGGAGGCAATTACCAGGCGTTGTGCAGAACATGGCTATTCTTGGCCACGCAGCATTAGCTAACAGGTTTAGCTGTTACTGCTTTGGGAAGTTACTGCTGGATATATAAATGAACTCCCAGGAATGGCTGAGCATTGAAAAAAAAACCCAATATACGAAACAATTAAATATTCTAACATTTGTCATATGTGAACACACCACAGCACACAGTGTAAACAGCACAAAATTGTTCCCTGAATTTAACATATTCACCAGTCAGGAACACAGCGCCCAGGGAGCAGTGTGTGGGGACGCTACCCTGCTCAAGGATACCTCAGTGGTGCCACTAGTAGTCACTTGGATTCAAACTCGCGACCTTCTGATCACAGGGGCAACTCCCTAACCACTAGGCCACCAGGTGCCCTAAACAGACAAGCATTGTCTTCAGCTCAGTAAAAACACAGTAAAAACGCAGCAGACAACGTGCCTTGACATTACTGGAATAGGTGCTTGGCGCACCTGAATTTATTGTTCAATGTAGTAAGTCTGCAGTTTATCAAGCAAATTGAACATAGCCCCACCCACTAACTGCATGCCTGTGAGGGGCAGCCTGTTAAGGGGTAAAGTGAAATAATAGAGACATAAATAAAATCAAAACATAACAGAAAATATTAGACGTAAAGAGACAGCGAGGTTGATAAATTAAGTTCCAATCAAAATATTCCATAGAGTGTATCAGGCTGCATCATGGCATATTCTGCATTGCGTCTTCTCCCACAGGTACATCTGTGTGAAGAGTTTAAAGTGCTATTCTGATGTTAAATATTCTTTCAGCATGTGCCTCTGTCTAATGTTGCTGGCAACCATTGTTCAAGGAAGTCTCTCAATAACATGTCTGGCTGTAAAATGTGAAGACAAATTGACTGTACCCACTTTTTGCCCTATCTGGCCATATTTTACATGACCCTCCTTTAAGTGCGTATGCATGAGAAAGAGCTTTCTGTGTTTAACCAAATGCACAACCGATAAATGTGCTTGTGTCCTGGTTTTATAATAAACAGGCAGAATGCATTTGATTAGTACCTAAAATCTTTGCATATTGGGCTCCAAATGTTTAGATGAAGACATGTTTTTACATCAAATTGTCCAGGTTGCCCAAACTATACAGCTATTAAATGGTCTACACATTCAGAACTATTACCTTCTTATAGCTCATGCTTACTGAATGAATCTATAGCCTAAGAACAAAAATGGCACGTACAGCCCATATAGTACATGAAATCAATCTATCTGAATTGGAAAGAAGGTAAAGCAGCATGCTTGAAAAAGAATATTTCTGACACATAATAGAAACTTCAAATAAACTATTCTGTTCCATAACAGAAAGATTATTTCATTTTTGCGGTTTTGCTTCTGTGTGGTTTTATTTTCATTTGGGGTTGGAGACACGATAACCTTATATGTGGATTCAATCCTGCCAATTCTAAAAGAAATGAATGTTTTAGTTAAGATATACCCATTTAAATACACGTCTCCCAGTGGAGTAATCACTGAATGTTACTGTTCCATGCATGTGTCAGAATGAGAAAGAACAGGCATTATGCATGCAGCATCTAGGAATATGCCATTGGTACAGTTCTGTATAGGGCTTTATGCAGAAATTCAAAAAGAGATGTCTACAGTCACAGAGTACAAGAAATCAGACAGAGGAAGCACTGAGGGAAGGTACTACTGTGTATGAACACTTCTCACACAAGAGAAGTGTCACTGTAGCTGGAACTGGCTTCGCATCCTCATGGGTGATATGTGAGGTGATGTTTCAGAAGACTGCTGAACAAAAACAATGACATTTGTGGCACACAGTTCAGTTTTCCTCTTGCAACTCATAACTACTGCAGTAGGGTGCTAGGAATGCAAATTCAGAGGAACTCTGATTGTTTCACAGTTATGTATTACATTGCCTGCTAATTGGATATTCTCACTTGCCTGTTGTGATTTTGCAGTGAATGGCCTCCTTGACTGTTTTTGCCTATTCTGATATGTGCTCATCTTCTGTGTCAATAAATCAATCGACGTGGAGCTCTGCATTTGGATCCCTATCTGTAGCCTACACATTACATCACCTTACACAATGCATTATGAATGGGTAAGGTTTGCCATTGGAGTTTGGTCACTGGGGTTTTTATGAAGCATTTGCAGGAGAGTAAAAAAAAATAAAATTCTTACAAGTTTCGTTTTGATAGCAGGTTTACTGCACAGGTGGGATTTAACAGATGGACACTTATTAAAAAAGGTGTTTTACTGCCATCAAAAATTTACACTTCATTCCACTCCAAGCTGGGTTGGGTCCAGGTCTAATTGTGAATGTCATGATGAGCCAAATTTAAGACTGGCTGGGAAATGATCTAAATGCGCCACAATGCATATAGTCGTATGCAAAATTAGACAAATCACCAACAAATCACAGACAAATTATATTTTTGTTGGGGATAATGAGTACACATCAGAGAAAACACACTTTTTAATGCGCAATGTCTGTTTTTGTTCTGAATTTAACATTTATAATGTGCGTCATATTTAAGTTGCCCTGTAAGGGATCTCTACCAATTTTCATTTAGACTCATTTTTTCTGTAAGTACGGACCTATATATAAGCATGAACCTATTAATTTGGGTAGAAATATGTGCTAGCCAGTTTGAGTATACTTATATGTAGCTTATTATAGGTTTTTATATACATTGTACCTACACTTAGTGAACATTTAATATAAATACAGCCACTGACAGTAGACAATATGTTGCTAAGCACAACTGGGCTACAGTCAGTAATGGTTGTTTGTCGTATGCACAAGTCTGAACACCCCCACGCAAATAAGATCTTTTTGCTCTTTTCATGGAAATCTATTGACTCAGTTTTCACTCTAAATATGTGATTTTTGGCTAATTTTAGTGCACAATTTCCATTTATTTGTTAAAAAGCATACTGAAGAAAATATAAAATATAAATAATACATTTTTGCATAGCTCATATTTTCTGTTTTATTATTATTATTTTCCAGCCAAAAGTTTAAACTACTAAACAACAACTGTGCATAAAAATGTGCAGAAGTGTACTGTATCTGCTTGTGCATGTTCAAACTGATTATAGCTTTTCCATTTTTCTCTTTTAATCTCTCTTTCCACCTGGATGTAGAGCTGTACGTAATTAGTAAAGGATGAGTTTGAAATACTCATCATTTGCACTATTCCTCTGCTAATTAGTTCTAAATATAAGTGCATTAGTGAACAAGTACTCCGCCAGCGGGCTGCATTAGACATCTCCCTTGACACTCATAGCGGCTCCAGCCATGGAGGCGCCCCCTGAAGATGCCAATCATTTATTTAACGCTGCACTGAGGTTCCTGGGAAAGTGCCTGCTCATCACAAAGCTCTGACACACATCAAGGTGACGGGCGCTCCCGCAAAGCCCAGTGCTGCCATTTCAAGACTTTTCTTTTAGTTTCTGTCAAAAAATACACTGAACCTGCATTTGCACTCGACTACTTGGTGCCGGCAGTCTCACAGAGGGTTTAAAAAAAAATTGGATGGAACATTGGATTCCTCATCAGTAATTGTCACACAGCAGAAACTTTAAGGCACTTACATAAGTTTCCTGAATGTCAGAGGAGTAAAACTCAAAAACATCGTCTAAAAATTATTAGTACAAAATGAAGCTTAAGGCTAGATTTTTCAATTTTTTTCAAAAGTCAAAAGTCAAAAAACATACCATTTCTTTTACTTCTTCTTGAGCTTTGTCTGGAAAAAAAGATATGTGTTCTGTTCATTTGCAGTCACATATATTTCAGTTTAGCGAAAACACCCTGTCTGTCACGTCCAGGCCACCTTGACCATGCCCACAGCGGCCTCCGTCTCCTGAGTATTAGGTTTCACCCATGTCTCGTCTCGTCTGGGTGATGTCATAGTTTGTTGTGTCTGAGCTCGGGACTGGGGCAACCCAGGCTTAGTTCTCGACTCGCTCGTCAGCTGGGTTGCTAGGCAGCAGGTAACGAGTTCACCTGTTCTGTGTGTGAGTCTGTGTTAAACCTTGTTTAGGTCTTATTGGTTCTGTCTTGTGATTGGTTGTCCATGTCGAACCCTCTGGGTGTCGCAGCATAAATGCCAGCCGATCCGGCGGGATGACGTGTGGTATCAGATCCTCGACAAAGTTGCTCTTGTGTGAGTGCAGTTCCAGCCAGATCCAATCTAGGGGAAGCACAGAGTTAGTCTCTGTACCAGCTACGCCTTCCTCCTGTTGGCCATGTTGCGAGTGGCAGTTGGACCGAGGACCCTGACAGGAGAAACGACCTCAAGGCTAAAGCTGAAAGGAGGCACACACAGGGACAGTGATTGTCTGCTCTCTGTCTGTCTGTCTTCTCTCTGTCAAAACAGGTGTGAATCGGTGAGCAGCCCACTCACCTCTCAATGGTTCCCGCTGGAAGTGGAGCCTACCTACTGGCCACCATTACGAGTGAGCCTAAATGCATCAAGGGCGACTCGGAAGTCCCGCCGAGCGTGCCCCCTAAAGCCCCTACCCCACGGAGAGTGAAAGGTCGTCGGTGAATCGGATCATGGACTACTTTAGTTTGAGGACTGGTTTTGTTTGGGAGTTCTCTGAGCTCCCTCTTTGTCTTTAAAGACTCTTTTGTTCTGTAGTTCTCTCCCACAGCCGTGTCCTCCATCCTTGCATGACAAGATGCTATCTTTTGTTTCTTTCCATCATCTACTGCTGCTCAAAATCTAAGCTATAACAGACTATAATGCTATAATGACAAAAAGTGTGAGAGAAAATGATGTAACTTTTTACTCACATTGATAATACTGTCTTTCTCAAATTTCAGGTTAGAGAGGGAATGCTCTAGCTCATAGCTCCAAGCCATTTTAGCTCAGTCTAATGTTTTGGTTTTTTTTGGTATTTGTATCCCTTTTCTGTCATTTCTTTTCTTTCTTCCGTCCACTCAAGGAGCAACCTCCTTAAGGCCATCCTATGTAAAATAGCTTAATCTTGTGTCCCTATTCCATACTGTGCCTCTTTACAAGGGAATTGTTAAGCAATTTCCTCAGGAATCACAGTTTTCTGAATCTGAGTTTAAAAGAATAACATGTTATCAGTCAAGACAGGCTGGCTGTGGGTATGATACCAAACAAATATCATCAAGAGTTGAACTTATATCTCACCTCTCTCTCACAGGCCATGCTTTTTCAACCAGTTAAGTTAAATGCAACTTTGTAAACCTGAGATCAATTGGCAAGGCCCTATGACTGTTACACAAGAGCAGAAAATGCACTGAATCCACATCTAAACTATTCTATGTTTTAAAGAAAGGAATTTGGTCCTTGCTCACCATAAAAAACACACGGTGTTCAATCACTGAAACCATGCTTTTGGAAAACATTTTCCAGAGTGGAAATCACATTGCACTGCTTACACCATTATGGCAATAATTGTTAGCTGCAATCCTAGTTTAAAATGTAGTCTTCTCATTGAAAGATACAAAATGTTGATTCAGCATGGTGTGGGTAAAAATAGAAAGTCACATTACAGACAAAAGTAGACACAATATTTTCCAGTGATTATATTATTACTTATGCACTATGTACTGGATAGTTTACTTCACCCACAGGCTGTCTTCTTCCCAGTGTCATAAAATATGCAATTACTATCTTGTGGGTGTGCCTGTATATGTGTGTATTTGAGTGAAAGAGTTGCATATAGGACTACCAGATGAATGTTAATGTGTGTGTGCATATGTGTGTGTGTGCATTTGATCAAAGCGAGGGGGAGTGGAGCCGCTATGCAGTTGGAAAAAGGAGGGAGCTGAGCTAAAAGCCTGTTTTAAAGTCACGCTGACAAGATGAACCATCACACCAGCAGTCCAGCTCCAAGCACCCAAACACGTAAACATACTCTCTATCTCTCCCTCTCTGTCTCACTTCATTTTGGAGTATATATATCTAAAAGTGCATGCTTTAGGGAATAAAATAAAAAACAAAATAGCTCTGTAGTAATGATAATTCATGGTAGAGGCCCTACTGGCTTCTGGTAGTAAGTTAAACTTAAATGTTTGAAGTGTATAAAATATGTTCTGTTTTATGTGAAGTTTGTACTGGACATGTTAACATATATTTTACTGTTATCGCAGGATTTCTAGAAAGACGCTCTTAATAAAGAATCCTGGTATACAGCTATGACTGTGTATGTATACTGCATGTAGGCTAGACTGCCACTTGTATTCATAGCTAAAGGGCATTTCTAGAATTTCCAGAAGGTTTATAGAGACATTTTCCCCACACAGAATTAGTCCTCCCCCATTAGAAATCAAAACATGACTGATTCTCTGTCAGTTCCTAATTATGTGGGTGGTTAATCTGCCACATTAGACCGCCAGTCCAGTGCTCGAAGGTCTAACTAATAGGAGTGCTACATCTACCTAGATACAACAAATAAAAAATAATTTATTCCAATAAAAAAATCTAGTTGCACAGTTTTTAACACTGTGTTTCAAGAATTCAGCCTTATTCTTTCCAACCAAAACAGAGCCTGATAATGAAACTTTGCATTTAGCAAGTTTAAATATGAACATAATTCTGGTGAATCAATATGAACTACAATATACAGACATTTTTAAATAGTTTAGTTCCCATAATAATCATTCCTTCTCTGAAGCCACAGAGTGCCCTTGAGGGTTCCCCTCTGATAATTACTCAACTAAAAAAAGGAAAAGAAGCAAGTACTGACTTGCTTGACAGAGATGAGGAGTAGGAAACAGTGGAAGGGGAAAATATAGAGGAAGCTGGAAGCATTCAGGAAAAAGCAGCAGGAATAAGACAGAGGAGGGAACATGAGAGAAGAAAACCACACAGGAGCTAGAGCTGCTGGAGTGACAGTGGCAGTATGCTAATATCTATCATGAGGGTCCTTGTCCATTACAGCTCACAGACATATTTAACCTTGCTGGAGTTTCTCTGTGGATTTAGGAGCCGGTGTTTAAAAGACATTTCCTCATGGCTGTGCTTCTCTACATGAAGGTGTTGGCTTAGTCCTCAGAAAGCACTACAGGTTTGTTGTGAAAGTGCTCCAGGATCGTCAAGTGGCCCACTCTGCTGCCCCCGGCCCATGGGATTTTCCATCAGTAATGTGTTTATGAAAACGTGTGGCTGCGCACATGACAATTAACCGTAATGGATCACATTGCCATCTATCATGCTTAAGAGCTCTTCCAGTGAGGTAAGCACTCTGGCTGCTGTGCTTAAGACATGCTCCCCTCTCCTCTTCTTTCTTTTTTTTTAACCTTTCCCTCTCTTTCCCTCTGAGGAGTTTATTGGTCTACCTGTCTTGCTCAGGTTTCTACCATCACTGTAGCAGATGTACATGAGCTGCAATACATAAAACAGTGCAGCACTAAACATGAGAGAGCAGTGCAAAATGTGCTGTGATTTGACCACTACATGTGCACACAATGTGCCTGGAATTATTGTTTAAGTTACTAAAGCTGCATCTAATCACACAATCTACGCCTTCTAATTGCGTTTCGCTTATGAGGTGCCAGGTTTGAGAGACAGAGTGAAGTATTAAAGCTGTCAACATAAGACAAGAGCAGGAGTGCAGAAGAGACTGTCGTGTTAATTAATGAAGTTCTTTTTGTCTAAACCATTGAACAGGGATGTAATTCTATTGGTAAATATTCTTTCACTATATCTTCAAGGCCTGCTCCTCTGTCCAACATCGATGAGTACTGTTACCATTAAAAAAAGGTCTTTCAACTAAAAGCCTTGGAGAAATCTGATTTTGTAAACATACATTCAGCAGTCACATCAGTCTCTGAAGGACCACCTTCATTTTGAATTGGTCAGTGAAGAAAAAACTTTTTTGTACCCTAGGCTTTCTGATCATACTGGGTGCACCAAGGACTCTGCACAGAAGACACAAAACAGTGCACAAATGTGTCTCTCCCCTTTTTGTTCTATAACTTTATTGACTATTTTAATTACAAAGCCAAATTAAAACCCCACCAAATATCTACCACATACATGGCAGATAAGCAAAAAACTAGTTCCAATTTGCACCTGAAATCTGGCACAAAGACCCTCTGGCTGTCTTCTCCTCTCTTCTTCATCTTTCTCTCCTGTTTCCTCACTTGAATCCACCCTTCACACAGTTTTTTTCATTCTGATTACCACTATCTTTCCTTCTCTTGCTACTTTTGCCTCAGTCGGCCTCCTTATCAGTCCATACTTCAACCAGTTCTTGTCATCGATACATACCTCACCCCCCACACACACTCTCTGCTCCCTCCTCCCATCTGGAAAAAAGTTCCGTAGCATACGGGTCTCCTCAAGCCATCAGACTCATCAACCGGAACTGAAGCATAAAAACTGTACCCCCCCACCCACACACACACACACACACACACACAACACACATCACCAACACCTCCCTCCCTTACCCTACCCCCTTGAACAACTAAAACTTTAATTACCTATTAAAATACTCTTGTATTTTTATACTGCACATTCTCTGTCATGTTGCTGCTACAAAATCATATTTATTGCTGTTCTGCATTTTTTTGCTCATGTAACTTCTGTTCTGCATCTTTGCATACTGTATTTCTCCTCTCTATAGCTGTTGTCAGTTGCACTGAACGTTGTCTTGTCTTGTCTCGTCTAGTTATATTGTTGCTCTTGTGTTCTTTTTCTAGCTCCTTTGTCCTGTCTGCACTTGTGGTCTTGTGTTCTGTTCTGTTCTGCTCTTTTGGTGCACCATGGTCCTGGAGGCACGTTGTTTCGTTTCCCTATGTACTGTGTGTATATGGTAGACAATAAAACCTAACTGACTTGACTTGACACCTGCAACTCTGTCTTGTCTCTAACCCATCCCATCCATCCCTACCTCCGCTGTGCTTCTGCTCCCTTTCAACTGTGAATTTCATTCCTCTTCCTCTTTTTATCCTCCTCCTCCACAGCCTCTGCTATCCATGATACACAAAATCACAGATAAGAAAAAGGAAAACGGTAGGGAGAATAATGGCTCTGTGAGGTAAAAACGCATTTTTTCATCATTTCTCACTGTCGAACGGCTACCAAACTTTGAGTGACAGGTCAGAGACTTCCTGCAAGTGGTGGCATGTGCTCTCAGCCAAAGGAGAATTACACAGATGAAAGTAATATCCCTGCACTTGTGTTTGGTTATGAGATCGGCTGCTAATGCCTCCGAGACATGGCTACTGCAGAATCGGGACGACTGCATTGCACTGTCAGGGAGGATTAACACAGTCATCTGCACTACATATGCAATAACGTTGCGATTGCCATCACCACACTTGAGACAGCGAAAATTCTGCAGGCAGAGGGATGACTCATATTAAGCACCCCACATGGGCTCTTCTACAAAGAGATCTACAAAGAGCAAAGAGAAAAAAAAAATCATTATGAAATGTTGTCATTAAATATTGATCTTTATGTGGGCTGAATTTCACCAAGCAAGAGACTGTATGAAAGCCTTATGCATGTGTGTACACATGTACATTCACACGGGTTTGTTGAGGCCACATATGTCACATGGGTGTTATGTAGCTACCCATAAGTAATTATACTATTTCCCTATTCTATGTATCTGCATACATAGTTTTAGCATAGTGTAAGTTCTCCTGGCAAAATAAGTAACCTAATATAAAATCACCCTAACATTTCAAAATATTTTGAGCAAACAAAGTATTAGTTTATTAAAAATCAACCTCACTTAATTAAAAAAATAAATAAATAAGAAATCTTTACAAAGTCAGTATCCTTTCTCTGGTCACATTTTACACTCATTTTCACTCACCTCCACCTCACCTCTCTCCATCCACGGTTTCAAAAATGTTCATGCATATGAACTGAAAGACAGAAGGATGCTATTTGCACTGAATAGGGCTTATCTAATGCTCTTTAACAGGAGCAAAAGTAACACAAAAGAGAACCAATATGGACTCACAAAGGACATCTTGCCCTGAATTACAGTTCTATAGTCTTTTTCCCTTTTTTCAGACTATGGGCCACTTTGGTCACCCTAATTATACTCTATCAATTAAAAGAGCAATTATGGTCTACTATCCTTCATATGGTAATCAGTCAACCTCAGCAAAAAGCCTTGAATGACCTCAGTAACAGAAGAAGAAATGGCAGAACAGGGCAAAGCGAGATTAGAGAAGACCCCTAAGGCAGGAAATTATTCAATACATATTTAGAGTATGCGAAAAGCTCTAAAAAGCTCTCAATTTCTTGACCATGCAGTCACGTTAAATCCTTTCAACATAATATATGCCTATGCATGGTAAACATATATTCGGCTCGATAGCTTTTGTTGTGCGGAAAAAGTGCCAGTTGTCTTCTCTACTGGAAGCTGTCAGTAAAGTGTGAACTAGAATACGATGAAACACTTTGTAAAGAACACTGAGAGAATGTTCTAGGTCTGATTTCCCCTAGGTTAGGATTAGCATAATAGCTACAAGTTGATCAATACTTTTCACTCAATTTCTCCACCTTATCCCACACTTAACAGATTATGGCAGTAGGCCTACGGATCTACAATTTTAAGAGAAATAAGCAGAGATCAGATCAGAGGTGATTTCTTAATGTAGCTGTCACACAGGCATTAAGCTCAGTGGTAAAAAACAAACATAAGAATTAAAATCAGTATTTTTAAGGCAGTTCACTAATACTTCATTGAATGTCATGATATGATGAAGCAGCCAGACATCCTCATTTGATAGAGTTGGAGAGCTCCTGTTGGTTACCTATTAAAGGTTTGTGAATTTCAGTTGTTTATCTTCTGCTGTTTATCTCAGTGAGCAGATATCAGATCAGAACAGATTTCTCAATGTAGCTGTCACTTAGGCATTAAGTTCTGTGGCAATAAACACTAAACTGATTTTCTTTTATTTATTTATTTTTTTCTTTTATTCTATTTTATTTTGTATTCTATAACTTTAATACACATTGAATGGCCTTTTGTGTATGATGATGAACATAATTTTTAAAAAATGAAATTGAACTGGTGTGACGGTTGACGGCCGCAAGAGGCCATCCTTTTCTGTTTGTTATGAGACTCTTATTGTGAAATGCCTGAGCACACCAGTCTTGTGTTTGTTTACATTATGTGTTACAGCTGACTGGTGTGCTCAGAGAAAATGATGTTGAGTTTCTATTGGTTTGTGGAGATTTTGGTTTGTGTATTTAAGTGCTTTTGTGTAGGACCTCAGTGCCGGTCCACTGTTCAACATGCTGGGTATGTTTGTGTATGCTCCAGTGTCCTTAGTTCTGGTTTTGAGTTTTGTTTAGGCCCTCATGCCTGGTTGTTTTGGATTTGAAAATAAAAAGAGTTCAAATGGAAGTCTGCATATGTGCCTGCCCTTATTCCCGAGAGATGGAGCGCCGTGACAACTGGAATGTCATGACCTGATAAAGCAACTGGATATTCTTATTTGATAGAGATGGAGAGCTCCTGTTGGTTACCTGTTAAATGTTTGTGAATTTCAGTTTTTAATCACAATTTAGGAAATGTGACAGATTACTGATAAGTACAGCAGTCAATAAAAGACTATTCAGCTTACAACTGTTTGATTTTGAACATTTAAAATTATATCATGTGATATTATGGGTTAATGGAATATTTAGCTCTGTAAAAAGTCTGCCAGCCCTTTGATGTAGCAGAACGCCATTAGCTGGGAGTCACAATTGTAACACAGCTCAGGTCATCTCCCTTAGGGGCACTATAAAAACATTCCAATGAGGAGGCGGTAAATTATGCACCTTTTATCGCATGGATTTTTAATCCTGGGGATGAAACCAGGAGCTATGCCATAAACCCCCAACATTCATTAAGGAGATAATGTGTGTTTTTAATAGTCCACAATGGAGACAGAGAGATCATTAAATTTAAGAGGTCTTAAAGACAACCAAATTGAAACTGACCTCTTCCAGTCTGTTATTGTAGTGATGGAGATGTTAAAGGGATGACCGCAATGTGCTTGTGGAGAGGAACTGTTAGATAAGGAACAGTTGCATTTCTGAATCCTGGAAAAGTGACTCACTACTCTCCATATCAGCTCTCCAGTGCTGATATATATATTTTTTTAATCTAATTTACATAATTTATATTAGTAGCTTAAAGCATCATATAACTTACCTTGCAATATACACCGCAAAGACTGATTTCAAAAATACACCTTTAAAAAGCAATAGTTGAATGATATAGAACAATAATTTTAGTTCCATAAATATTTTTTGTAAATTAGATACAGTGAGAGGAAACTAATGTTTAGAAATATTTTTGTTATTTGATACCTATAATTATTTGATACCTATAATACATACATCCATTTCAGCATTTCACGAATAACGTATTTTGACTTTCGGTAAATAAAACATATGTTTCATATGGTTGCAAAATAGAATTCTTAGGAAAAATAATTCAGACAAAAGATATAAGTGAATTTAGCACTTTAGTGCAAAGCTGTTGTTGGCATTTACAGAGTTGAGACATCTGTTATAAGAAACATTTAGCTCTTTGTAGAATCATGGTTCAATTCTGGTCCATTCCTGTGAGCAAACTGCTTTCAATTTCTCAGTTACGACTCCTTGATTCTCTGTCTCTGACTTGTAGTTTTGAAATCCTTCATGTTTTTTTCAATGGGATTCTAGATTGACTAGCCTTTACCTTTATTTCAGAAATCAGATTTGGTTACTTTGGCTGTATGGGGTCACAATAAACAACCATCTTGTCCCCTTTCTGAGGCAATGGGAGCACAATTTCCAATATTATCTTTGGTAAATCACTCCATTCTTGTTTTATTCAACAATCTGTAATGTTTGCAAAGAAGCATCCCTACTTATGATGCACTTTTGTGCTTCACCTTTGGTGTGGTGTTCTTGGGATCATGTATGTAACCCTTCTTTCTCCAGACTTGACAAGCTGAATGGCCACAATACATTGTTCCAAAAGAGTTCTAATTTGTCTAAATAACTACATTTATCTGTTCTTTTTTCAAAAGAGTTTTGCATGAGGTGCACGAACACACAAGACTGGAGTGCACAAGACTGTTCTGTATAACTGCCGTTCCAGCTGCTTTCAGATCTATTTTCTAGATGGGGTTCCATGAACTTTTCAACATGCGTGTTAAAACAAATTCTTTACACTCACATCTTACTTAGAAAAATGTTTCTTCAAATAATTATTTGAATGATCTACCCATGTGTTCAAAAATGTATGATTTAATACTTAACATTATATTTTAATAGCAATGAGGTTTTTTTTTTCTTTTTTGGTCAAGTATGGGCTTCCTCAACTCATAAAAGCTCGTAACTCAGCATTTTCTGAACCAATCCGTCTTCCTATCCTCTGAGAAACGCAGAAAGGCTCCAGAGAATTGTAGACTGCAATGCCAATGCCTGGCCATTCAACTTCCAGATCTTAGCCACATTCAAGTATACAGAGACGAAATGGCGAAGCTCAGGTTCTACAGGGTACATATACAGTTGTGCTCATAGGTTTACATACCCTGGCAGAATTTATGATTTCTTAATCATTTTTCAGAGAATATGAATGATAACACAAAAACTTTTCTTTCATTCATGGTTAGTGGTTGGCTGAAGCCATTTATTGTCAAACAACAGTGCTAACTCTTTTTAAATCAGCCAAACACTAACCATGAGTGAAAGAAAATTTTTTTGTGCTATCATTTATATTTTCTGAAAAATGGTTAAGAAATCATAAATTCTGCCAGGGTATGTAAACTTATGAGCACAACTGTACATTCACAGGATCCCCATATGCTTAAATGTACAGCAGGGAAAATATTGTTTTTTGTGATAGCAAAAACAAACCATGACACAAATTCAATGAGCATGATCGTTTTTACAATACTGCTGTTTGACTCCAGTGCAGTGTTTTACAAAATGCTCTGTAGTGAGTATCCCCTATAGGAATTAGAAGAGCCAGTCATTTTAATTTCAGGCACATATTAATAGCCATAGTAACCAGGTTGATTTGTAAACACAACCACAGACTATAGAGAATGAGTGCGATAAGTAACTACAGACATTGCCCTGGGCCTCAAGTGCTCTTCAATTTTAATTTCAAACCGGAAACAATGATAAAACAACACTGCAACTTGATGATGCTCAAGTCTAATCCACGAGTGGGCAGTTCCAGTTCTGGAGGGCTTCACGCATGCACAGTTTTGTGCTTCCACACCTGATTGCACTCATCAGCTAATTACCAAGCTATTGATAAGATGAATCAGGTGTGTGGGAGCAGGATAATCATTAAACTTTGCCCTGTTGCAGCCCTCCAGGACAAAGAGTACTCAGTTCTACTCCAGCCAATGGTCCTTGGAAGACTGATGAAGGATCAGATGATAAATATCAAATTCCAGCCTCAATTAAACAGCGAAGCAAAAAACCTGATACTAAATACACAATACCCATCACAAACTAAAATACTGTTCTAATTATTATGTGCATGTCCACATATGTCATAAAGTAATATCAGGACACATACTGTATTCACCCGCTCCCCAAAGATGCATGAAAGCTGGTGCCTCCCAGGACAAACCTTATCTTTTTCGAGATAAGTATATGCTGACATTTCAGTGAAACTTTTGTAATGAAATCCAGGCAGATCCTAATCTATTGCCAATGACAGCTCATGCTGATATAATCCCACACTGTGATTGTCAATTGTTTCTCATCTTGTGGCCGCCACCAAATCCATTTAAATAACCAACATGCAATCAGGTCCTGTCTTAGTAATTGGTGGGTCCATTTAAAAATACATCAAGAATGATAACGCTCTGGCCCTCACTGATGATTGGAATATGCAAAAAAAAAAATGATGTTTACTGTTTACCAGAAGAATAATAATTGCTCGTCTCTTGACTTGGGAGAAAATAGAGAGTACAAAATGAAACCAGGAGGGAAGAGGTGGTAGCTGATGTGATGAACGGCATGATTGATTGCTGAAACTGTCCTTTAACAAAATCCTTTCAGCCTTAGCCAGAGGCATAATCACTGACAACTTACGCTGGTAAATTGCAAACAGTTTGTTCGACCTGTAACCTGTATCAATGCAGGGCGTCAATGCATCAACAAAATGAAAATTGAGTTGAGCAGAGATTTTAAAATACTCTGTGATGGATCATTTTTAACACTGTCCCACCTTTTCCATTGCACATTTGCTAAGGTGTAAGTACTAACTAATGACTGAAATGGTTGCATGTTGGGACTGGACATTCCTTTGAAAAATCTGTTATCACTATGCAGGTAATATGAAGCATGTGAAATGTGGTGGAAAAATAAACCCATGAGCAGGCAGTGGCTTTTAATCCACTTCGCATTTATATTCCCTTATGAACTATACTTGGATTTTTTACTCTTAAGGCCGTCTCATAATGGCGTTGGTGAATTTTCTTGGTTTAGCTATTTTTGTTGTTGTTTTTGTACCATAAATGAATTTTTTATCTGAACAACTTATTATAAGTAAAAAAAATTGTACAAGGTGCATTTCTGTGGTGTAACCCCCAAACTAAGCATCATGACAAAATAATTCCAGTTACTGAGCATAACTGGAAATACTGTGATTGCAGAAAAAAAAAAAAGTGCAACAGCCCTTTGATGAGTACATAATCTGAGTTAAGTTACCAGAAAGACCAGAGACTACCACTGAAGTTCTCTCTGTGCAGTGTGTGTTGGTCACTGTAGTGGCAGTGGGGTCTATGGATTGGGAAGTGTTCAGGGTTTTTTATCTACTGGGGAAGCAGACAGTAAGCTTCTGCTGAACCAATCCTTTCTTTGACTTGCACAATAATAAAAACTGACATGTTTCAATAGCGTGATTTAAATATCCACAGTGCCTGAGTTAGACAAACAGCAAGCCAAACTTAAGATATGGCTCAATTCCAGTGAGTTGAGGCAACTAAGGGTGGACCTAAGGAGAGCCTTTAATTTCACTTGTCAGCAGCATTAAGATGACTGATTATTGATTAAATGTACTCGCATCCACTTGAGACAGTAGCCGAATGCGCCTGCACGTACTTGATAGCCTAAATGGACAATGTATAATGTTTGAACCTGTTTGTCAGTGGCAGTTAATCACTAACTATGTGTCACCTGTGTTTTTTTGACATGACAGTCTTAAAGTTCAGACATAAATATTTCAGTTGAGGGTTAAGCTTAACTGCTGAGGTAGCTTAGGGCTTGTTCCAGTGCTCAGCGAATTGAAGAGCAACTTTCCAAAATTCACTCGGTCCAAAAGCATTTGTTTTCAGAAAACCGCGTTTTACTTGTTTTACCTATTGGAAAGCAATTCTTACAGGAAATATTTTTTGAATTGAAATTTTACAGTTACTTGTCATTTTTCAGTGCCTGTTTCTAAAGTGCAACTCCTGCACATTTTAGTACGGGCAAATTTGTTTAAAAAAAAACATTTTTTTAAGTAAATCGATATTCAATGTCACAAAATTATGTACAAGTTTAATATTTATGTCCTACTACATGACATAGCATAGAGTCAATGACAGCTATCACTGTTTATGATCTACCACCTGGGAGACCTGGGTAAGTAAGTAAGTACCACTCGCGACTGTGTGAGTGGACTGAATGAGTTTTGGAAATTCACATAATCTTGTACCATGTATTATGCAAGGACGGAGTGAGTTTTAGTCGGTTATACTATTGCACATAAAGAGGTAATGTAAAAATATGCCAGTAGTAGTGTTATGCAAAAAAAATCACAAAAAATGGACTGAGCGTGTTTTGGAAATTTGCTCTTCAATTACAGCTACTAGAAATCAGTAGCATAAATACTGACCATAATGTACTGGTTAGAGTACTACCATCCAGCCCAAGTATAAAGAAACAAAGGAATTTTTGAAGCTTTCACAAATGTTTCTTTTTATATCTAAGGTCAACTCAGTGGGCAAGTTTTTTTTTTCTGACTTTCTGAAATCTCTGTATTTTTTCTGAATACAGATATGCTAATTTGCAGAACATGAAGACTGGTAAAAGAAAAGCCTTATTCAGCTATCCACACACAGTGAGATCGTTGATGTCTGGATCTTGATAATACAAGCCATCATAACTGTAATTTTGCATGTGATCATCTATACAGTCATGCATGTGAAACTACAGTTAACTGCATTTTAGTGCTAACTATTACTAATTTTGTAATATAAATATTAATGTAAATCTCCAGATAAGACATAACTGTATCCATTTTTTTGGTACTGTTGAGAGAATGCAAAGAAAGCATGTCTTGGGATGGGGAAATACCCCTGTACTCAGAGGCGGGAGGTTTGAAAGTAGCCAATCCGAGAACGTTATTTATTTCTCCTTGCTGCTG
>JBBIGA010000040.1:424164-435077 GCA_037576975.1 Alestes dentex
CTCTGCATATGTGAAAGCAAACCGTACCCACGTCTGTTTACTACATTGTAACATTTTTCTGACTGGTGCAGACTAAATCCATTCAATTGCAAGGAACTATGGGAAGTCCCAGGAATACTTCCTTTCACAGAACTCATATTAGTTTCATAAAAGTTATGGCATACATCATATTACTGAACAATAAGTCTAGAGCAGGGCTGCCCAAACATTTCGTTACGGGGGTCCAAAGTACAATTTTTACGGTGGGCTAGGGACCAACAAGACAAAAAAGACAGCAACTTTTAGTCTTTGTCACGGCGCTCTTTCTCTCCAAAATGAGGGCAGGCGCACAGGCAGACTTCCATTTTACTTATTCTTTATTTTCAAAAAGAACAGGCACAAGGGCCTGACTCAAAACTATAGCAAAAGGAGATTGGAGCACACACAAAGCCAGCATTACGGACTGCGGACCGACAACCAACACAAAAGAACTTAAATACAAAACACAAAACTCCACAAACAAATCAAACACAAGCATCACTTTTCCTGAGCACACCGGCCAGCTGAAACACATAATGCAAATAAACACAAGACCGATGTGCTCAGGCATTCACAATAAAAGTCTCTAAAACATAAATACAAAGAACTGAAAAAGATGGCCTCTAGCGTCTGCCAACATTCGCAGCCTTATAATGTCGGCAGAAAAAATCACATTCCGAAAATCAGGGGTTCTCAGTTTGGTACACCCAGTTTGGACCCTTGCAGCCCACATTTTTGCTGGATTGTTATGTTGCTAGTTTAATGGGCCATGGGCAAATTCCTTGCAAGCCAGATCAATCCCTGGAGAAAAAGCAGCTACAGTTACTTTTTACTGCACTACCTTAAAATACTATTGTCACAGTTAATTTGATATGCAAATAGTCTAATCCAAAAACTGAAAACTTAATTTGGAAACTATAGCGATACATTCAATAATAAAGACAGGATTCTTATACAGTGGTGCTTAAAAGTTTGTGAGCCCTTTAGAATTATCTACATTTCTGCATAAATATGATCTGAAACATCATCAGTCCTCAAAGTAGATAAAGAGCCCCCAGTTAAATAAATAATACAAAAATATTTCACATGGTCATTTATGTATTGAGGAAAATGATCCAGTATTACATATCTGTCAGTGTCAAGTATGTGAACCTTTTCAAGCAATGGGAAGACAATCAGGTGTGATTGGACACCCTGTGTTATTTAAAGAACATGGATCTATCAAAGTGTTAACACATGTTTGTGGAAGTGTATCATGGCACAAACAAAGGAGATTACTGAGGACCTCAGAAAAAAGATTGTTGATGCACATCAGGCTGGAAAAGGTTGCAAAACCATCTCTAAAGCGTTCAGACTCCACCAATCCACAGTAAGACAGATTGTGTACAAATGGAGGAAATTTAAGACCAAGTATAGATAAGATCGGTGGAGTTGTCAACCAACTAAGATCACTCCAAGAGTAAGGCGTGTAATAGTCGGCCAAGACAAAAAGGACCCCAGGGTAACTGCTAAGCAACTTGCACTGGCTAATGTTAATAAGATAAGATAAGATAAGATAAGATAAGATAAGAGAAGAGGCCGCCGTTGTTTGATTTACCAGAAGGACTTTTATGTTGAAAGTGGGGTTATTGTCACTTTATTATGATCAGGTGTCTTGTGTTTAGTTAAATGAGAGTGTCCCTTTGTTTAGCGAGTATTTAAGTCACGTTTTTTCAAGGTTTTAAGTATTTAAGTCAAGGTTTTGTCTGCGTTCAGGTTTTAGCTTAGTTTGTATTTTGGGCCTTCGAGCCCCTTTGTTTTGTGTTTTTCCAAAATTCAGAAAGACACAGTAATGGAAGTCTGTGTCTGTGCCTCCCATTACTGTTTCAGTGTTATGGTGTCTGTCAACCCTCACCCAACCCTAAGGTTTTGTATGCGTTCAGGTTTTAGCTTAGTTTGTATTTTGGGCCTTCGAGCCCCCTTGTTTTGTGTTTTTCCAAAATTAAAAAAGAAACAGTGATGGAAGTCTGTGTCTGTGCCTCCTGCCTGAGTGTACCAAGCCAGTATGTGACAAAGAGCAGCAAAAAAAAAAAAAATAGAATAAAGCTGTACAACACAACTGTATAGAGTAAAATAGTATACAAACAATATAAAGTTATAAATTATAAATAAATAACAACAGTAAAAGTATAAAAAAAATAGTAACAATGAACAAGACAGCTGCGCATTATCTCACCCCCTAAAACTGCACATTACACCAGAGAACCACTAGATTGCACATAAGTTGTACCCAAAAGTTTGCAGACAAGAGAATACTGCACACCAGAGAAACCCTCCCCTAATCAGTCCGTGGTGTATGGATGTGTGAGTTTGTGTGTGTGAAGTGACGGGCATTGACAAAAAAGTAAAAATAATAATGCACCAGAAGAGCTGCGTATTACAACTTGCACGTCTTTAAATTGCACGTCACCCAATAATAATAATAATAATAGTATTTCACCCTAAAGATTGTACATGTTTCCTCAGAAAATTGTACTCAAAGAATCACTGCACATAAGAGAAACTACCAACTAACATGTGTGTGCTCATTAGTCTACGTGTGTGTGTGGTCAACGGCAAGGTCTTTGTTGTAAAGTCTGACAGCAGTTGGAAGGAAAGACCTGCGGAATCTCTCCGTCCCACACCGTGAGTGCAACAGCCTGCCACTGAAGGAGCTGCTCAGTGCTGTCAGAGTCTCCTGCATCGGGTGGGTGATGTTCTCCAACAGGAATGACAGCTTGGCCACCATTCTCCTGTCACTCACATCCTCCACTGGGTCCAGAGGGCCTCCTAGAACAGAGCTGGCCCTCCAGATCAGCCTGTTCAGTCTCTTTCCATCCCCAGCAGAGATGCTGCTGCCCCAGCAGACCACACCGTAAAAGATGGCTAATGCCAGTACAGAGTCATAAAAGGTCCTCAGGAGTGGCCCCTGCAGCATGTACAGCCTGCTCTGCCCTTTTTTGTAGAGTGCATTTGTGTTTTGAGTCCAGTCCAGTTTATTGCTCAGATGAACACCAAGTCTCAGTGTCCATACCCTGGATGTTCAGTGGTTGCAGTGGAGGATGTTTGTGCGGAAGCCTACCACCAGCTCCCTGGTTTTTCCAGTGTTGATCTGGAGGTAGTTCTGCTGGCATGAGTCCACAAAGTCCCTGGTCAGTTCTCTATACTCCTTGTCGTCTCCATCACTGATGAGACCGACAATTGCAAAGTAATCAGTGAACTTCTGCAGGAAGCAGTTGGTGGAGTTGTGAGAGAAGTCTGCAGTGTAGATTGTGACGAGGAACGGTGCCAGAACCGTTCCCTGCAGGGCCCCAGTACTGCAAATGACCATGTCTAATACACGGCTCGGGGTTTTCACATACCGTGGTCGGTTTGTGAGGTAGTCCAGGATCCATGTGGCAAGTTGATGGTCCACTCCTGTGTAATCCAGCTTGTCCCTCAGGACTGTGGAAAGGATGGGGTTGAAGGCACTGGAGAAATCAAAGAACATGATTCTCACAGCAGGAGGTGGATGACAGCATCATCCACTCCAATGCCAGGCTGGTAGGCAAACTGAAGTGCGTCCAGTAATGAACTCATCAGGGGCCAAAGCTGAACAAGGACCAGCCGCTCCAGGGTCTTCATCAGGTGGGATGTCAGAGCCATCGGTCTGTAGCTGTTGAGGTCCTTTGGATGTGGGGTCTTCGGCACTGGTACCACACAAGGTTTTCCAAAGCTGGACAAGCCAGAAGGCTATTCGAACCATGTCTTGTCAACAGAAAAAAATAGACCTTTTTGGTTTGAATGGGAAGTGTTATGCTTGGAGAAAGGAAAACACTGAACAGGTTCTCCAACATAAGAACCTTATGCTATCTGTGAAACATGGTGGTGGTAGCATCATTGGTAGGGGCTGTTTTGCTCCATCTGGGCCAGTACAGCTTGCCATCATTGATGGAACAATGAATTCTGAATTATACCAGCAAATACCAAAGGAAAATGTCAGGACATCTGTCCATGAACTGAATCTCAAGAGAAAGTGAGTAATGCAGCCAGACAACGGTCCTAAGCACACAAGTAGTTCTACGGTAGTAGAATGGTTAAGGTAGTATAAAGTTAATGTTTTGGAATGGCCTAGTCAAAGTCCTAAACTTCATCCAATTGACATGTTGTGAAAGGACCTGAAGTGAGCAGTTCATGCATGGAAAACCAACCCACATCCCAGAGCTGAAGCTGGACTTTAAGTTGGAATGGACTAAAATTCCTGCAGGATTGTTCAACAGTTACCGGAAACGTTTAGTTGCAGTTATTGCTGCAAAAGTAGGTCACACCAGATACTAAAATGAAAGGTTCACATATTTTATGACTGACTGATATGTAATATTGGATCATTTTTCTCAATTAATAAATGATCAAGTGAAATATTATTGTCTCATTTATTTAACTGGGTTGTCTCTATCTACTTTGAGGACTTTTGTGAAAATCTGATGATGTGTCATATTAGCAGAAATGTAGACAATTCTAAGGGGTTCACAAACTTTCAAGCACCACTTATACCACCACTTTCAACTTATACAAATGTATATACAAATTTTTTGCGCTTATACAAACTATTTGCTTCAGAGCACAATGTAGAGGGATATGAGTGTATGCCACTCCACTACGGTAATAAATGAACATTTTTTTGCCAGTTCAATTGACAAAGAAACCCCTCGAAATTTTAATTTCTTTCACTATGTTGTCTGCTTCTTTAGTAGTATTCTTGTCAGGCAGAGTTTGTGAAAACGTGCTCTATAGTGTTAGACATGCATACTATAAACATTTTTCCCTTATAAATAATCAAATTCTTTAATGTATAACTGTGAAAAATCTCCTCAGGCAGTGCAAATACAAAGACATGATTCGCTGTAGAATTCGCACTACAGTAGCATTTTTCGACAAGGCAGCAAAAATAGTGAGAACACCCCAACTACTCTAGGGGCAAAAGTGAGTGAGTTCAAAGTGATAAGACCAAACGTACTTTTATTTATTATGTATGTATGTATGTATGTATGTATGTATGTATGTATGTAAAGATGCAGGTTTCTGCCTTCTTACCGTAACACACAGGAGTAGTGCCCAACGTCCTGTAACTCGGCTGGTCGAAACCAGATGGAATCCTCCTCTTTGCTCATTCTGATTCCATCAAAGGAGATGGGCTCCTCAAAGTCTCCATGCCCGGTGCTCTTATACCACATGAGGCTAAGGCCCGCACTCTGTGCGTGAGTATAGTTGGCACGGATATATCCATAAAACAATGCACACTTAATCCTCACTGGCTCCCCAAGAAGCACTTTGTATTTCAGGTAGTCCACTGACCAGTCCGTGCAGCCGTCCACTGTTGATAAAAGAGATGGGACTTTGTCAGCATTGTAAAGCAGAATCAACACCATACCATCCCAGGGTATCATTACTTTAAAACATGTAATCACATTGCAAATGAAATATTTAATTTTAATAGCTTAAGCATTACTAATATGTACATTGACATTGAGGTTGATACATTTTCAATTACTTTATTGGGTAATACCTTATACAACCCTTATACAACAAATCCAAATAGCTGTGTTGAGAAGCATGGAAAAAGAGTGTTGAGAAGTATGGGATATACTGTTTGGAGCAGATTCACTCATTCAGTGTTAACATTTAAAGTACAATAGCAGATCAGCAAGACAGAGAGGCAGGCAGCAGAGACTAACAGGCTCATTATGTTGTGTGTGTGTGTGTGTGTGTGTGTGTGTATGTGCCTACGTCTGTGGATGCGCGTGTATGTGCATGCTGCCTGCAGCTGTGTGTGGATGGATAGCAGTTGACTGAGCATCCAGCAGAGGCTGAGCAACGGCACCAGCTGTGACCCAATATGAGCCAGGGAGAAAGACAGACAGAGAGATAAATAGAGAAAGAGAGACACGAACAGAGAGAGAGAGAGAACATATAAGAAAAAGCTTAGTGGAAAGGAGCCAGAGTGAGTGAGAGTGAGTGTAAGAGATCACTGAAAAAGAGGGGGAGACATCAGTACCTGGACTGTTTTCTTTTTATTTATTTATTAATTTCTTTTCATTTTAATATTACTGAGCTATGCATGAACACACTGGCAATACACTTTACCCATTAGGCTTGAGCTGACCGATTGTAGCACTGGCCATTGTTGAGGGTTTCCCCATTAAACTGGACGATTTAAATATCAGAAAACCTGATGCTGACTGCTTTAACAGGGTATATACAGCAATCCTTAAGTTAAATGTAATACCTTTTTAATACCTTTTTTTACTACCTTCAGATTTTTTTTTTTAAACCATCACGACACTGAGTTGCAGGTGTTAATCAGCAACCCTTCTAACGTTTGTGCAGATTTTGACAAATATAATACTATACAACAGAATAGATTTACAGACTCACTGATGTTGACCACATATTGCACATTTATTTCACTTTGTTAATAAAAATAATACAAACTACATAAAATGTGCAACGAAGACGAAAACACAGCTCCAACACACTGGCTGGCATTCACTGCATGAACTGCTGATGCATTACAAACTGGCATCTGCTATATGAACTGTTGGTGATATCACTTTACAAACTGGCATACGCTACATGAACTGGTAAACTGCTATTATCTGATTTTAACATAAACATGTACTATAGGTGTAAGTCTATGGGGCGCCGTTTGTAAAAACAGCTTAACAAATTTAGAGGTGTCATTTTTTCATCATTTAGTGCAATTTTCACACAATTTTCACACATTTACAGCTAAATGTGTTAAAAACTAATTGTTGCGCTCTAAATCTAATTGTTGCACTTTTACAAATGGCGACTCTAAATGTGTGATTTTTGAACTCTAAATGTTGAGCTCTAAATGTTTAGAAGATATGCCACGAGTCACAACAACCAAGTCTGAGTCAAGTCTCAAGTCATTGAGGGCAAGTCTAAAGTCAAGTCACAAGTCTTTTTTTATGCGACTTAAGTGTGATTCGAGTCGGAGTCTCAGACTCGAGTCCCCATCTCTGGTGCCCAGATACGCTAAAGCCTACGTTTAAACGAACTAACGCAAACTTTAGCGATAGAATTTCACTCAAAATAGAAAACCTCATAGTCTGAAAAAATAATATATATATATTTTTTTAAGAATACCTCTAAAACCAAATGTAACACTTTTAATGGCCTTAAATTTGGCAATTTTGATTTATCACCTTTTAATACTTTTTAAAACCCCAGGGACACCCTGTTTAAATTAGGGGTTCACTGTAGGCCATTAAGCGTGGTTTGATGTGAAATATCAAATGTGAAGTACCTTTTTGAGGTAGGAAAAACCATTCATGACTTACAACTGAAGATAAAGTAAAACCGTTTTATTTTGGTCACAGTGCAGCTGGGATTTTAAAATTGTGACAAAATTTAGATTAAAAAACTTTTGTTTCAACAGTGACGACTAGAATTCTCAAATGTCATGAACAATAGATTCAGTGTTTTCAAAAAGCAAATAAAGCAACTATATTTGCCTTGTAGATATTGCAGCCCTGGACATCATCAGGACTGACTGTTATAAAGAAACATGACAAAGTTCCTCTACGATTCACCATTTCACTCCACATCACTCTAAATTACATCTGTTCTAAACCAATTAGGAAGAAAGGTAAAAATCAGTTGAATTTACATTAAAGGTATACAAAGTACATAATAGTACATCTCTATACTATGGATGTGCCTCAAAAACAGATCACAGTCATGCTATATCCTTTAATGAACGTCCTTTGTTAAACATGATCATAAAAAAAATCTAAAGGTCATATCAAATTGCTAATTTCAAAGCCTATATGAATGAAACAATGTAATACATTCCAGCCTAACTGCCTTATAACAATAACAGTAGTCAGAAGCTGTGAGCTTTGACCTATATTATTAATTTGACAAGAAGTGATTCACTGGCTGTTTAAGTGAGATTTATTAAACCTAGAGTACTAACAAATGCAAAACTAATTTTAAAAAAGAGAATGAGAACAAAGGTGACAAAGTATTTTCGCTGTTTATTTCGCTGCTATAAGCAGGCTTGCTGCATAACCATCTGTACTAAAAATGCACTTGTGTCAGATATATTTCAAGACTGCATTTTGCAATGAGCCATTTATTCAGCCATTACAGTGCTCTAATACACAATAATATCAGAATCATATTTTTATTTAACAGATCAATGCTGAAAAAATGATTGCCATTGGACAGATGTTTCGAGATGTTTTTTGGAAATGCATTTAGTGTACTCTAGGACAGCAGATTTCTCTGTAATCCAAAACATCATGTCAACATGTTATAGTTTACACTGTCTAATTACTTTTATGCTTATTTTCACAGATTATTGTTTTAGATCTCCTATCCTGTCTTCATGTTTTATTAATTCCTTTTATCTGTGGGTCATTAAGTCCAATGCTTGTATTATTATTGTTTAATACTGTATTTATTTCAACGTTGTTATTTTTGCGTAATTTTTATTTAAGTTTTAATAAAGAATAATGATGATGATGATGAATGATAAACGCATCGGCATTGGCAGGTATGTCAATATCAAATTTCGGCATTGACCCATACTTCCCATATTGGTGCATCAATGAAGTTGACTACTGGGTGTTTTTTTTATAGTGACATATTTAAAATACGATCCAACACACATTATGGTAAAAAAGACACGCGAACAGGAGGCAGACACAGAAAAGGGTCAATAGACAGGAACCTGCCATTTCTATCAACATTTATTTGGAAGACCGGTAAATACCGTGTCGCATAAACCCCTTGAGTGTCAATCATTACTGAAGGCCTTAAGCGAAGCCACATTCATTTGTTCATGTGCTCTCTGCTGGTCAGCACTGTTGCTAGCCAGCAGCTGCATTACTTAATGACAGTGATGATTGTAATCGCACCCTTTCAGCTCCTTGTGCCCGGGTCATCTCATGTCCCTTTCAGTCCAACCCTCTGCTCTGCCTCTTCCATTATCTCTCATTCTCCTCTTCTCCTCCCCTCCCCTCCCATCCCATCCCTTGCTCCGCTCCCTGCTGGAACAGCTGGTGAGGCCAGCTGCCGAGAGCTCAACAGGCTCAGCTAATTGTGTCTCCGTGAATGTTTTATTTACAAAAGAAACATCTTGGCAGCTAATTAACAGAAGGGAAAGCATGTCCTATTATTCATATCTGCTACTTTCAGTACAGTCAATCATGCCAATTTTATTTATTTATTTTGTTATTTTTCTTTTATTGCATTTTCCATTTTTTAATTGTCTGTGGGAGCTTTCAGAGGGATGCACTCAGAGAATGGAGTGCCGGAAGGCCTCAGGGTCAAGTGCTGTGTGAGCAAATACTCACCATTCTGTTATGAGCTCACGTCTTTATGCAATGAGCCAACTGAATACAGGATCATCATGAACAATCAAGGGCTATATGCAAAGGAGAGCAGCCAGGACAATTAGGGCCGGGGTACATTTTCATTTGGCCGTGAGCAAGAATAATAATATACCCTGTTAAGGTGTTTTATTAAAATCAGCCAACGAGAATCAGTAGAGAGGACAAAGGAATTCCCTTACTGCCTTTAAATTAGCTTAGATCCAACAAACCCAAGAAATCTTTATCGCCTTGTTGATCTGTGAATGGAAATGAAAACTAGAAATAAATAAATAAAGAGACGTGAGGATATTGGCAATGTGTCTAGAAATGGAAGTGACATTTTTGAATAGAACGGGGAATGGGGAGACTTATTAAAAGTTAAAAGGTTTCCATGACAACAAAAGAATGGTGTGTGAGCAGTTGCTGATACAATGTGATATAGTGAAGTGGGTGGAGCCAAACCTCGCTAATCAAGCGCAGGCAAATTAAGACATGTTTTGTGTGTGTTAATAACTGCGTGGCATAATGGTAAACTGTAACTAAAACAAGCAATTGGATAAAGCATAATTATCGCCTTTAATTATTACTACTGTCTTCCCTATCCGAGCAAGCAAGATGCCTATGATGACCAAACTTCATGCACATGTCTCTGTTGACAAACTTCTAACATTGTCACCTACATCAGCTTATTATAGCAGACACGCTAATGAAAGGTTATCAAACACTGGTGTGTCACTGCTGACGGAATACGAAGGTCCTGGAGTGTCTGATACCCTACAACTGGCACTGTTCTATAACCTGCCTTTCATTTACCTTTCCATGTCTGCTTTTTCCTCCCTCCACTGACACAGAAGTGGTGAAGGTTAGGCCATGTGCCGGTCACCCACTCTGAAGGGGAACCATTAGGCCTCTGTGTAGTTCAGATAAAACACCTTTGAAATGATAATGTTGTATGTTAACACTTTTTAATGCAAGGACCTTGAGAGCTCAGCCAGTCACTTCGAACATGTTCGCCATAAGAAAGTGTTACAATAAAGATTGGGTGGTGTGTGTGTGTGTGTGTGTGTGTGTGTGTGTGTGTGTGTGTGTGTGTGTGTGTGTGTGTGTGTGCAGTTGTGCTCATAAGTTTACATACCCTGGCAGAATTTATGATTTCTTCACATTTTTCAGAGAATATGAATGATAACACAAAAACATTTCTTTCACTCATGGTTAGTCTAAAATTGAACTTTTTGGCCACAACCATAAACGCTACATTTGGGGAGGAATCAACAAGGCCTATGATGAAAGGTACACCATTCCTACTGTGAAACACGGTGGTGGATCACTGATGTTTAAGGGATGTGTGAGCTACAAAGGCACAGGAAATTTGGTCAGAATTGATGGCAAGATGAATGCAGTAAGTTATCAAATAAATTGCACTCATCAGCCCGGAAGCTGCGCATGGGACGTACTTGGACGTTCCAACATGACAATGATCCAAAACACAAGGCC
>JBBIGA010000040.1:458931-474711 GCA_037576975.1 Alestes dentex
TATATATATATATATATATATATATATATATATGCATGTGTGTGTGTGTGTGTGTGTGTGTGTGTGTGTGTGTATACACATATATGACTATCGCGGGGGTTATATTCCAAGAGTTCCCACGTATAGTGAAAAACCGCGAAACAGAATGGACAAGCCAACAAAACTGAATGGTGTATCCTCAAAAAAACTAATTGGATTCATCTGTAACAGTAAAAAAAAAAGAAGAGACAATGTAAAGATGATGAGTGATTCACCACTGTTAAAGACTGTTAGTGCAACAACACTATTGCAAATAGTTTCTCAACATAAAATTGCAAAGAATTTGACGACTTTATGTTTACATTCATGGCATTTAGCAGACCCTCTTATCCAGAGCGACGTACATCAGTGCTTAAGTAGTCTTTATCATCTATTATACATAATATCATTAAAAGCTTTTAAAAATCTGGAGAAATCTCTCTCTTGAAAACCACTATTGGGTGGCTGCTATCTTCAGGCCCTCAGGCACTACATAAAAAAAAACAGACATGATTCTGAACTAGAAATCACTGCACAGTCTCAGGAACACTTCGAAAAACCATTGTCTGTGAGCACAGTTCGTCGCCGCTACCACAAATGCAAGGTAAAATTGTACGATATAAAGAAGAAAGCAAATAAAAACATGATCCAGGAAAGCCGCCACTATTTCTGGGACCGAGATCAGTTGAGACGCAAAATGGAAAACTGTTCTGTGATCTGGCGCATCAAAATATGAAATTCTTTTTGGAAATCATGGACGCTGCGTCCTCTGGGCTAGAGAGGAGAGGGACCATCCATCTCATCATTGCACAGTTCAAAAGTGCACATATAATGACACATATGGCAAGCCCCCATTAATGTTGAAAAATATATACAGGACATCATGAAATGTCAAATATGGCAAAAGAAACCCCAAATTGTTAAGCAGCTGAAATCCTATAACAGAAAAGAATGGGAAATTTCACTTTCAAAACTCCAACAACTGGATCTCCTCAGATTTCCAAATGCATATAGAGTGTTGCTAAAAGAAGAGGTGATGCAAATCATCACATCATCCATTCATTTTATTTACATTTAGCACAGTGCAGCAACCTTTTTGGAAATGTAGTTGTACAAATAATCTTTACTTGACTGGAAATTAAATAAATAAATTATGAAATAATTCATTTAAATAAATAAATGAAAGACAAGGAAGAATAAGGTGAAGAAGAAGTTTAAGAAAAAGAAGAGATTCAGATGCATATGTATTAAGGTCAGATATAGGTAAGGCTCATACAGTACCTTCAGAATAAGAAAAAGCTTACTCAGTGCACTGTAGATGTTGGCATGGTCTTTATGATATGAAATCGTGATGTTTATTTACAGATATGCCTTTGTATGGCAGAGCAGAGGGTCCTTCCTAGCAAAATATATGTGTATGTGTGTGTGTGAGAGAGAGGGAGAGAAAGAGGGAGAGAAAGAGAGAGAGCTCTTTGCCTGATACAAGCATAACTGCCTCTTTCTGTGGGTCTTGAGCTGCAGAAATATTATCTCCCTCCCTTTCTTTCTGTTTACCCTCCCTGTATGATCAATCACCTCTCATTCCAGGACTCATTATCTTCTCAGCTGCCGAAAAAGGACAGAGTAATTAATGGCAGTTAAATCAAACAAAAAAATTATCTATGTTCTCTGTGATATCGCTGCCCTGGAAATGACAATTAAAATACATTTTTGAATTTGCAAGGCTGCACATAAGGCTGTAAGTTTTTTTAAGGCTATGTGAGACTTACATAATGCCCACTGATAGCCCTTTATGACAATAGCCATAAATTTATATAAAAATGCCTGTTTCTATATGGCACCCAGCTGTCACACACACCTGTATTTTTTTTTTTTTTTTTTTCAATTTTGATGTAAAGAAGGCAGAGCACAATGTTTTGTTGACATAAGTATAGGTTACTTTCTAGAATGAAATAACTGATTTAGCAGCTCAGTGTATTTCTGGTATGTCAGAGTGACATAATGCCGAGAATACAGCTGATGTGGCATCTTCAAGTGAGGCTACTTGAAAAGTTGAAGTTGAAGAAAATTCATCATGTCACCCAAGGTACAAAACCTGTTGCCACAACGTGCTGTCATTTCAACCCAGGAAGTGCCATAACATAACAATCTATGTCACATAGGAGCTATATATATATAACTATATATAACTATATATAACTATATATATATATACACAAAGTCGTGAGTATATACACAGTCATAACTATATATATATATATATATAATATACACAAAGTCGTGAGTTCTGATCCACATGCCATTAGTTTATGTATTAATATAAGTATTAGAATAGTAGAATTCTAAATCCTAATTTAACTTTAGACTCGTCGACGAAAACCAGTGGACACTCTGCTTCAACATCACTCATTCATTTCTGATCATTGTTAGTAGGAGAGGGTGAAAAAAAGTGAGAGAAAGAGGGAAAAAGGGAAAGGAAGGGGAATGTGTATGGGATAAAGTTAAAGAGTGAGATGGACAAATATGTGGAATAAACATTATGGTAAAAGATGGAAAATAGGTAGAGGAAAAACTACATATGACAGAAAGATTGTTTAAAACATCAGAACAGAGAGAGAAAGGGAGGGGGGATCCAGTTGAACTGAAGATAATTTCTGCCGCTAAAGAAAAGGCAGTGGGAGGACAACTGTGAGGCAGAGTGTGAGAGCGAGAGAGCGTGAGAGAGAAAAAGAGAGAAAGATCAGCAAATATAGAGCATGAGAAAAAGAGATAGAGAGAAAGGTTCAAGCTTGCTAAAGTACTGCATATTAATCCAGTGCTGCAGTGTCTCATGCTGCAGCCAGCCAAGGTCAGGCTGGATTAGCTAGGCAGAGCATGACTGTGGAGACTATAGAGGTGATTACCTCACAATTTCTGGCCCACACAACACACAGAGCCCTATACAAAACTGCACAGACCTACACAGTCCTGCAGACTGCAACTTCATAACAAATGACCCTCTTTTTAATGCATTATGGGTGAGTGTGTGTGGACAGAGAGAGAGAGAGAGAGAGAGTAGGAGGCATCTGCATACATGAATGCTGATCAGACACATGGTGCACAGTGATGACACAACTCTTCCTGATGATGCTGCCTTTTAATCATTTTCTACCCCTTCTTCCCTTCTAACTGTGCTTTCTCTCTTTGATTTCTCACTTTATTCATTTTCTTCTTTCAGTTCTATGTTTTCTGTTCTGACTTTTGCTATCTCTCTCCTTCTCTCGCTCTCTTGCTTTTTTCTTGATTGTTTCTAGAACGGAGCAGACACTCTAGGGCACTGCTCACAGTGGTGACATTTTTTATACTGTAACATTTCGGTAGGGTTAACGCTACTGATTGTATAAATTCTACTAATTCTTTTTACAATTAATCAAAAAAGAGTCAAAATATCTTGTCAAAATAAGAGAAAGCTGTAGAAATATAGATGGCACAGTACAACGTTTTTCTTTCTAACAACAATGCTGATAGATACTGAGATACAGTCATTTTTTTGGGACAATGAGGAGGATAGGTTCCCCTTTTGAGTCTTGGTTCTTCCTCCAGCTTTAGGGAGTTTTTCCTTGACTCTGTTGCCCTTGGGTTGCTTACTAGGGGCTGGGACCTGGATTCTGTAAAACTGACAACATTGGTTGTAAAAAGAGCTATATAAATAAAACTGTATTGAACTGAATTGAACTGAACTGAATCAGATTTAAGATCAGTCCTTACATTTACGTTGTGAATGCCACCGTTTGTGGTGTCCAGAATGTTTGATATGTTTCAGCCTTTTCTGCTCATATAAGCCAATACCTGACATCAGATCAGTTTTTATCTATTAGCACTGCCCTCACTATGTATACATATATATATATATATATACACACACACACACACACACACACACACACACACTTTATTAGGGGTGTCACACAATGAAAAAAATCTTATTAATTACAAGCTCTCTGATTAATTAATCTAATTTAATCACACATTTTTGCTGTAAAATCTTTTAATTTTTTAATTGATTTTGGCATTTGAGTGAATGAGTAATCAACATTACAGACTTTCAACATTACAGAAAAACATCTCTTTTATTTAAAAACTGTCATTGCACTGTTCTAGTGCAGTAATGGTCACCGCAATCAGAAATATGGCCTAATATGCTGAGAGGAAAAAATGCTTCAGCAAGAGCAATGATAGAACTAAGTCCATCTATAAGGTGCAGTTTAAGACAATGTACAGACATGCACGGGTGCAAATTCTGACGATTTATGCTGCCTCGCCGAAAAATGCTACCTTAAAGCTTATACAGTTTATACAGTCAGTTCAGCACTGATAATGCTGCGAAACAGGCAAATAATATGCATAATCCGAGAAAAATATTTAAATGATATATTTAAATGTATTTAAATGAAAAGAGGTGAATACAGCCAGTTTATACCATCAGGTTTAAACATTGAGAAATGCTACTGTGAAGCAGCATGTTCTGACGATTTATAATGCCTTGTCGAAAAATGCTACGCTAGTGCAAATCGACAGCAGAGTCTATCGATTCATGCTACCCTATAGAAAAATGCTCCCTTGAAGTTCATACAGCTGCCAGTGTCCCAAGGTAGCACAGATTTATGGACGCAGCACTGAATCCCAAGACTGTGGAACTACACATGCGCAGAAGGGCAGAGTAGCACATCTCGATGGGTAGCATGTTTCGACAGGACACCGGACCTAGCAACACTAGCAGTGTTGGGATTCTTACCCACAACCTTCTGATTGCAGGGACAACGCTCTAATCACTAGGCCACCAGCTGCCCCAATAACTAATTGATATATATAAATTAATTATTTGTAATTAGTAATCAAATTGTCATTTTGTGGTTTCATAGTTTCTCTTTCTTGGAATCTGACATAGTAAAAAAGGTTAATGAACCTAAACCTCCATGAAAGTTGATTGTAATAGATTCTCAGCTGGCTTTTATTCAGGATCCACAATCAGCAGTCATGTCATTTCTTGTAATCTTAGTTTTCTTACAATACATTGATGTTCCTACCATCCTTTTATCTTAGCATCACAGAACAAAAGTGTGTAATGACTCACCAGCTGTTTTAAGTTATTGCATAAATTAAGATGTATTTATCTGTCATTTCAGCAAGAAGGGGATGATGTTTTATTGAAGGTTGACAGGATGAGCAAACATACTGGATAAGAACAAGAACAGTGCACATAATCCTTTCCTCCTCAGTTTGCCCAGGATTTTTTCCTCTGGTTGTATGTTAAACAATGTCTTTAGCTAACGGTGTGTTTTACGGCTGGGTGTTATGGATTAAGCCCTATTGCTCTCACTCAGGTTAGGCTAATATACACTTATGCCATAAAGACCATAGGGAGAGAGGATGCAAATTGGTACAGATGGCTGAAGATTATGTGCTGAATTTCAAGCAGCAACACACACTTATACATGCACAAAAATGCCACTAGCACATACACATGCAATAGTGCTGCTATTAGACTCCTGTATCATCTATACAACACAAGCAGAATCATGATATTTTCATCACCCCCTTCTCTCTCTCTTGCTCACACATGCACGTGCACACACACTCACTCTGCCACTGTGTCTAGAAATATGTTAGCCTGCTTACATATTGCCCGCATTGCCATCACTGAAAAAAATACAGCAGCTTTTCACATGGCCTCGATTTATTTTTCATCAGTTCCTAATGGAGGCTGTAAAAATTTAGATTAAGGCTTGTAATCCTTCATAACCCCTCCATACCACCAGCAAGTTCCCCCGGTTCATGTTTAGCTATATGCTAATAGCTACCAGGGGGTTAAATTGGTTTGTTGGGCCGGAATGCACTGATAAGCGGGGAGAGTTAAAGTCTACTTGCTGAGTAATAAGCAATACACACTCAAGGTGTAAGCCAATAATCCTCCTTCAGTCGAAAGAGTAAAGGTATTTCAGGTGCGTTTGGATACCCCTGCAGAGGGCTGTCATTAGCAACAATATTTTATTTTATTTCTAACTTTTTAAATTATTTGTCTCATACTGTTTTCCTCTCAGATAATTAAATGACACTTTCATCTTCATTTGGCATGCTCCTTATTTCTGTTCCCTTTGAGAAAAAAGAGGGGAAAAATGAGCCAACTATGATATGGAGCCGAATGAACATGAACTAGTAAATGAAACAATATCACTATAATAATGATTGTGTAGTGCCCACCCAGTGAAGTGACCAAGGTTTCACCAAGACTGGAACTAATGGAGTAGACACTAAGCTAAGAATAAGACAAGATGAATAATAAAAACAGCTTTCTCCTTGTCACTCTGTCTGTTTGTCTCTGTGTGTTTATCAGTCTGTCTTAGTTTTTGCTGGCTAGGATAGGCCTAGGTTTTATGTTACTATTTCAAGGAAAGAGAAACAGTAAATTAGCATAAAATATTGCACTGGAAAGATCAACAATCAGCATGGTTAAAGCGCAAAACACGACGATAAATAACAGGGAAATCAAACTGACTCAATCTTATACCTCAGTGGATGAATTATCTGGCTCTCCAGCTTGTCCAGGAACCAATATTCGGTAATGCAGTCCTGCTGTCAAGCATGCTTAATCTTTCTGTCAGCTCCAGAGATATATTTTAAAGAGGATTGCCATATTTCCCCCGTCCTCCCTCACTCTCTCGGTTTTCTAGACTCCTTCTAAACATCCGCCTCTTCTATTAGCAATGACCTGAAGGTGCTGTCTTTTCCTCTCCTTTCCTGTTTTCTCCTTTTTTCTCCTTGTGAGTGCTTAATTTGCAAGTAACACTTGAGGTATTTTTTAAGAGGTAAAATTGTAGTTCACAGTGTTAAGTGGAGAGAGTAATCTGCAGCACGTTTTGGTTTGAAATAAAAATAAAATGTTCTGGGCAACAGTGTGACCTTGAGTGGATAAAGCCTCCTATGTGCTGACAGACAAGTATCCAGCAGCATTGATATGTACTTTAAGAAACAAAACATTTTCCCATTACTCCAGATGTGACTATTTCCATATACAGTACATTCTCTTTAAAATTCTGGCCATTCTAGCCATTCTCTTTAAAGTTCTGGCCAAATGGATAATCTGTTAGCCATTACTAGTACAGAATTCAGCCATCAACTCAAGCTTAGAATAGAAAATAGGACCCAGAGGGACCCCGAGGACCCAGAAATATAGCAAACCATATTCAATAACGCCAATGGCCATTCCTAATCTATAAGGCATTAAGGAAAGGAAAAGGCTTGGGCCTGGCTAGACGAGGCACCAGGCTTAGATTGATCCAAAAGCCAAGTCTGACAAGCGGCTATTCAGAATCACTGATGGATGGCTGCATCCAGACCAGAGGTCCAGACTGCAGGAGTGTTGCTGCAAATGAATATAAATCTGCTGTACTCATTCAGACAGCCAACAAGCTCAACTCAATCAGCCCTATCCACTTAGAAACATGGTGGGGTCACCTGGTACAAAATTAAATTATGGAAAAAAGTGTGGGCAGGCACCTCTGCGTAGTGTGATGGGGAGAAAGTGAGATTCTGGGAGAGTGATTCTTTTTACCTGTCTGTTATGTACAAGACAACCCACAGCCCATGCCCCACCAGCGGCCTATGTCGCTGTGAAAACAAAACCTCCCTCCAAAGTGGTGACCTAAAGAGATAAAAAAACATTTTTGGACTACATATAATTTTGGACTATTTCCATTGGTCCATTTACTGTGAAATTTTCAAACAATGTAACTGTCAGCTGGTGTTTCTAAAACCAAACAGAAAATGACAGAAGTTTTGTCACCTATTTAGGAAAGATGAGCTTGTAACACTGAGCAGTAACTGTTTTTGAAGAGGGCCATAAAAGTAGAATACACTACTGCCATTTATACATGTGTTGGCACTCAGGGTGAATTCTAATTGAATTCATTCTATGGCCTTCCAAAGTGCAACCGATTGAACTAATGTAAGTCTATGTGAGGGGTGTGAGGAGAGGGACACATAGAAGAGACACTGAGAATATGTAAATGTGTGTGTGCCCGAACTGTAGCCATACAATTGCTGCCCAGTCAACATTAGTTTTGCATGACCGCACGCTCATGCTGCTAGCTCACACTGCAGCTGCCCCCAGTCCCGGCTCAACGCCAACCACACTTAGTAACCATGGCTACAAGTAATGTGTATGTGTGAGCACAAGCTGATCAATATCCCAATCTAAATGAGCTCTCCCGAAAATGCTGCACAACAGCTTCCAAGAAACTGGAGAGTGAGAAGAGCCACATGCATGCATTTAATACAGGTAGACATATGAGGGAATCTCTGAGCTTCACCAATCCAAGCGTAAGCACAGTTTTGGCCAGTCTCAGAAAAGGGAGAGGGAGGGAGGAAGGGAGTGAGGGAAGGAAGGAGTGAGGGAGGGAGAGAGGAGTCTGGATCCTTTCCTTATCCTTGTTTTTCAACTGCTGCATCCACAGATTACAGTTGATTACCATTTTGATTTCCCCATGCTTGTATGGATAAAACTAAAAACTATTTGACTTCAAAATTCACTCATTATAGCTGGTTTCGATTATGACTGACTGAAGCAACTGCCCATTGGATTCTATTCTATAGTTAAAAAAAAAGGTTTTATGTTGTTTTCAACAGAAACATTACTAGAACAAGGAAACAACCCATATTACTGTGTGCTCATTTTCCCACTCTCTGACTTTCTATTAGCATAGCACTTAATGAGTGTTTTCTCATGGTAGTGGCTGTTGCCCTAGAGTATCCTCATAAGGCATCGCAGCACAATAGTGCAGATGTGAGAGTGTTGCTGAAAGAACCAGGTTGTCCCTCTCTACTCATCCTCCTCTTCTTCTCATCTTCTGCTTCTTTTTCTCCATCTTTGTCTCCTGCTTGTTTTTAAACAGCTGAACAAAAACGAGGCAGAGGGTCTCCAGGGCTGTCAGCTCTTATATAACATTATAAAAAATTCACGCATCAGATGTCCTTATTACAGAGCAGAAGAGCTGCCGAAAACACGTTAAAAATAACAGAGGAATAGAGTATGGAGTGAGAGAGGGAGTGAGATAGAGAGAAAGAGAGAGAACAAATGACTAAGACAATAAGGGAAGGGATGATCAAAAGAGACAGTGAAAGAGGTAGTGAAATGCAGAGAGGGAGAGAGAGAATGGGGTAGTTTGAGAATGAGAAAAGGGGTGATCAAGAGAACCAGGGAGAGAGAAAGACAGAGAAAGAGAATTGGCAAGTATGGGAGATGATAGATATGGGAGATCGAGAGAGACAGAGCGAGAAAAGGAGTGATGGATGAAGAGCAAAGGAGTGAGAGAGGGAGAGGGAGAAATTAATAAAAAGGGAGTGAGAGAAAGAGTAAGACATGAAAAAGGCGTGCATGAGAGAGAGAGAAATGTGTGAAAGCAGGCAGCATTGCCTCTCCCTTGCCCTTCACACTAGTTTGTGGCCCCAAATCAAACAGAAAGAGAGAGAGAGTGAGACAGAGAAAGAGAGAGAGAACTAGCCAGCACTGAAATCCCCCTAAACTCCAGCTCTGGCATTTTCATTTCCCCTCTCTCTACAAATAACGTGTAATGCATCATACACCAAAGCCTCTTTCTTCTCCTGTAATTTTCCTATAAATTCATAAAAAACAATGCAATTATAGCTAAAATAAGGTGGCTGCTGACATAAACCCAAATGTACCCAGATGATATGAGCATAAACAGACCACCTTGCTTGGTGCATGTGTACTGATGATTAAAGTACAGTTCAAACAAACGGCAATGTAACAAAGCTGCACTTTTCATTTGTGCAGACTAATTATTCGCCTGCTTTCTGAGAGGGTAGCACATCTGCAATTTCTTTTTCTGCTCAAAGGATAATTTAGCAATTTGATCCAATGTTTACAACTATTATTTCAGGATCATCTACATGCGATGGAATATTATTGAGTTGAGTGCCGGTGTCCAGGTCTGTAGGGGGATGATGCCTCAGGGCTTGAACCTGTTAGACAAGAAAGGTGAGAAGAGGTTATGCTCTGGCGTGAGCAAGGATCTTTGTGACTCTTTCCCCCTTCTCACCGCTGGCCCCTTATGTATGGTGCATGCTCCTCGTTTAGGGGAGCTGCTGATTCGGCCGCCGGTGCGGACTTGCTTTCGCATTCGCATTACCGTGAGCTTTTCCTGGCCGGTGCTGCACCGAGAACAAGAACTCCTACAGAGACAAAAACCACTGGATAATCCGGCTGCTGTTATTAGCCTCTCTGGCCATCCATTGTAAAGAAGCATGGTCTGTGACGAGCACAAAGTGTTTCCCGGCAAGGTAATACCTCAGCTCCATCATGGCCCACTTAATGGCCAGGGCTTCTCATTCTTTTGCCACAGACCTCTGCAAAAATGTTCAGTTTCTTAGGTTTTATCTTTATAGGTGCAAATATTGAACTCAACATCTGTACTTTAGTTTTAAGAACTGCGGTGGGGTGCTGGGGGTTGGGGTAGGGTCTAAAGGTCTGTGCTCAGGGCTTGAACCTGTTAGATAAGGAAGACAAGAAGCGCTGGCCCGTCATATATGGAGCACGCTCCTTATTGAGGGGAGCTGCTAATCGGCCGCCGGTGCGTCTCGTCATCGCGTCCCTCTCTCTTCCACGTGCTCCCCACTGGTCCAAAACAGAAGATTTGCTGAAATTATTTTTAATAAACATTTACACTATTTATTGAACACTGATGTATACTGTCTGTACTTTTAACTGTATTTTGTAAGATGCTAGGTGTATAGTGGATCTTCAGAGCTCAACAGAAAATAAAACAATAGGCCATAAGAGGCAGCAAGCTGCAGTCAGTTTGGCACATTTAAGAGCAGTGGCCCCCTATACGAAAATTGATTCCCCCCATAAGAAATTTGATTGCAATGAATTAAAAATGGCAGAGTACTTTACTTTTATACAGACCTTTTATCAAAAAAAAAAAAAAAAAACAGCAAAATAGCACCCAATAAAAGTCATACATTATATAAAATGTCTATTAGGGATGTAAGGACACAGTCAGCTCACGGTTCTGTTCAATGGACAATTCAGGGCTAACAATTTGATAAACTATTCTGTGTTCAACATAGACTAGAATATTCTAACATTTGAATGTGAAATTTGATTGCATAAAAATTATGACTGTAGTCCGTTCTGGCACAATTTACATATATTTGTAGTGTTTATTATTCATCTGACTTCCATAATTCAGAGATGAAAAAAAGCTTATTTTAAATGTTAGTTTTATTTTTACTAGGTTGCCTAAAGTTAATTCAGTTATTATAAAACATGCTTTGCAATTGTCTTTCTTAATGCAGTTATTTACTTATTTGTGATGCAAACTTTAATTCACTTCTTAATAAATTGGTAATTATAATGCTCCAGCATAACACTATACCACTTTGATAAAATGCATGTATGAAGGATGTATGAAAAACACACTGTTTCAAAACACAAAAAATCTTGAAAGTACAAAATGCCAATGAAAATTAGATATAAATACTTTCCTTATCCAAATGTCATGCATTTGACCCCAATCATGCCCAGATAGTCTTAATTTAATTATGAAGTTATTAAAGTCCTGTTATTGTTACTCTATGCACTGTGTTATTCTATGCTTTTTTCATTGCATCAACTGGCTAAAATGGTGTTATTCATCACTCCATAACAAAATATGAATTTCAGCATTCTAGCTCTGTTCCATAACGCAGAGTGCACAAACATGTTCCATAACATTCAAGAGCGCACAAACATGTTTTTTGGCTTGTTTTTTCCTTTTTCCATATTAACCACTGCAAATCTCTCTCTCTCTCTCTCTCTCTCTCTCTCTCTCTGTCTCTCGGTCTCCCTGTCTCAAATTCAGTATACAAATCTGCGCTGGCACATTAGACATGCATTTCAAAATGGCACTCAGCACATGCCTATGTTAAAGCTTGGCAGGTGTGTAACTGAGAGTCATGGAGTCTAGCTCTGATGAGAAAGCCATTCTGATGTTAATGGTATCAGAAAGTGATAGTCACTGTCCATACATGGTTAGCTGAAGGTTTAATGATTGATTGGCCAGTTGGTACAGCAAATCAACCAATTAACTAATTCCAATCAGAATACCCCACAAGACAGAAACTAATCAATGTGACCTAAATTAGAAGCATTTGGGTCCGAATAGCACTTCCCTCAGTCCATCAATTGCTGTGACCTTTTTTCTTTCTGTCTCAGGGAAGCTGCCATTGGTCTAGTGTGATGGGCCAAGTCCTGGCAGCTGAGAGTGCGTGAGGGCTGGGTTAATTAAATATGCTTCAGACAGCTGCTCATTGTGTCTGTAAGGACCAAGGTTGTAGAACATTATAAACATTATTCATCACAGATGCCCATCTCTCAAAACGACAACATTCACATTTTGCTCCACGAGAGAGAGATAGCAACGTCAGTCTCCTAACAGGCCAGGCAGGAGAAACTACCCATCTGAAGGCAGCACAGCAGTGCTGCATCTATTTGGAACACAAAAAAACAGCAAAACTCAGCAGCGAAGCACTCAGGCTACGTATTAGATTCCCTTTTAAGCTTTCCTTTAATAGTGTACTGAAAAGTGTCATGAAACACACCGAGATACATAGCCTGACTTTTAAACTGTCTGAGTCTTATTTTTCTTATTTATTTTGTTTTTACCTCTTTTTTGAGCCCACTCTTGTTCTTAGTCACCTTAGAAGTGTTATTTAGTTAAGTTGGAAGCTGTGGTGTTATTTTGGTTGTGGCTGTGTGTGTTGTGGGTCTTTACGACTTACGACTCTCTGAGTGGTGTTGGTTAGGGACAGTTTACTAAAAGAGCCGGTACAAGACAGGACCAGAGACTATTCAGGCAAGTCAGTACCACCCTGAATACAGCCCAGCAAAATTCTGCCTGAATTACACCAAAATCCCAAGTCCCACGTCAAGGACCACGCAGAGATTGAATAAAACTTCACATAGCCTACATTATAGTTGTGTCCGCTGCATTACCTTGGCAGTAATGACAGCTATCATCAGATGAATAAAATCAACAATCTTAAAGCTAAGCTTCAAGTGCATTTTAATTAATGTGTTCATCAATCAGGCCTTCAAAAATATCACAGAAGTTTGCCGTGTGGATAAGCTTTACATAATTGACAGTTCTCATGCTGGCCTCATGGGCCTCACTGCCAGCGACAGTGTTGCACAAGCTACGTAATAAAAGTGGGAAAATCACATAAAGTGAGCACAGGGATGCACAGAGATGTAATGTTTTAAAGGTGGGCAAAAGCCACTTTACTTCAATAAATGGAATCAGAATTAACCTCTTCTACTTTCTTAGTTCATGTTCTTTGTCACAATAAACACAAAACGTTATGGCAAAAACCATGACAGACTTTTGCCCGACTATAAAGTTCGATTATATCACTTTACACAAGGGGCAGGAAAAGATTGTGTCAATAACAGCATGTTTCACTCCCCCCACCCCAACACCTCCACCAACAATTGAGCTTCTTCACTGCAATTTGCCACATCTACTGCACAAACTCTGCTCTGTTATCCTCTGAATTTACCTGATTGCGCAGTTGCAGTGGTAATTGTGGTTGTTACTAGGTGGCTCCTAGGTGTTGCTAGGTGGTTACTAATGGTTCCTATAGTGTTGCTAGGTGAAACTGAAAATGCACTTACCTGTGATTGACGAGGAATGCTTCACATTTTCAGGCAATTGAGAAAACTACTGCGTTACATACAATATTTTCCCGCCCAAAAACCCGGAAGTGATATTATAGTCAGGGGTTGACACAATTTTTTTGCTCTAGTACTCTAATGAGTACCTACATTAATTAATTGGTACGAACCAAAATTAAAAATTTTCCACATCACCATGGACGCAGGAATCATTACACCCCCCCAAAAGTTTATACTGGATCACTGGGGCAGATCAGTCCTCTCTGGATGGACAAACAGGTCTCTTACCGGGGCGGGCCGTGAAGTTGAGTGGACGGGGAGGGGCGTGCAGTGACAGAAGCGCTGAGATCAGACCTGCTCTGACTAAATTTTGATTGGTGCAGAAGCGAGGCTCCGTGGACCGGCAAACCCTTTTTTAAAACGTCATGATTATTTTTCTATTTAAGGTTTTCCTTACCTGAGTGGTGGTGCTTAGAGATCCAGTACGTGTCTTGTTCTACTGGTGCATCACATACACCTTCAACACCTTTCATAACTAACCAGAAATTTAGTGTCTTAAAGGTTGTTTATGAGCCTGCAGTGTCTCCACAGGCTCTGCAATGTGTTACTTTCCAGCCACCATAGTCGTGATGTCACAATGCTCGCTCCGAGACACGCTCTCTCTCTTATACACTGTCAAGGCGACTCATCCTACCACTCTTTCTCTGTACATTACAGAGGCAACTTGATCACAAAACCTGAATTTTTAAATGATCAAAACTTGGCTCCTGATCAACCCGAAAAATCAGAATACATGTGCCAATACAACAGATATTAATGAACATTTTAGTGTTTGAATTTTGCAAAATTCAGTATGGGCTCAGATGAGAAGTAGCACATTTTTGGTTATAAAACTAATAATAAAAACTAGACTACATTTCCATAAGAAAATGTAAAGTGTGATTGCTATGGATTGCTCATTTCATTCAAAACCTGCTCTAAACCTCTTTGTTTGCACCTTAAACACTTACCTGGGGGGGATGGGGTTAACTCTTCTCTCCCACTCCCTATTTTGGCAGCCATCTTGGATTCTGCATTACAACTTTATAAAGCTCACAATTCCGTCATAAAAAGTTTGTTTGTGGTTGGACTCATTTCAAAGCTAAGACTCTGATGTTTCATGTGCCAGAGAAGTAACATATGCCAACTTATTTGTAAAAAGAGCAAAACAGGACAAAATCCAGAAGTATTTAATGCTTGAGTGTGAGCACTCTTAGAAATCAGCAATCGTTATTGTCCGGGTCCAAGGAATTTTTTTTTAAACAATGGAAAGCAATAGCCACACATCTTATGAACTTAGGTTCAAAATTCGAGGTCAAAAGAAGAACACAGGCTTCTCCGCCATTCATTCTTGTTCAAAGAGTCACCTCGAGTTGACACGCACTGTCCGAGCAAGTCGACTCTGCCCGCCCACCGCTGGACCCGGAGGCATTTGAACGTAAATATAGACACAAAACACGACAAAACTTGCTCAAAACACAATAAAACAACTCTAAAGAAACTCGACAGCGCTTTTATCGTATCCAGCCAGCTTATAGACACTTCTAAAGCGAAGTGTCCGAGCGAGTCGACTCCGCTCGCCCACTGCTGGACCCGTGGGCATTTACACGTAATAAAGCCACAAAACTTGCTCAAAACACAGTAAAACAACTCTGAAACAAATCGAAAGCACTTATCTCATCCAGCCAGCTTATAGACACTTAAGCGAAGTCTCATAATTCCCAATCGCTTACTTTTGAAGAAATTCAGCTCGGACTCGCGCGCTCCCGGAGAGCCTCTTCGGAGCGTCTCTGCTATTTCCCATGAAAAATTGTATTTGCTGGACAGTTATCCCCATCAAATGTCCTCGAAATATTCTGAAATATCCTTGGTTTGAGCCGAAAAAATCGACTTATATATCTAAACGCTCGCCCCAGACTCACAGACGCCACTGACCTGAGATCAGCTCTTGCCGTATTTATAAGCCCAGAGAGAAGCCAAACCCACAAATGACATATCGTTGGAAAGGGCTT
>JBBIGA010000040.1:499517-524616 GCA_037576975.1 Alestes dentex
AAGAACTCCTCACCCCCCACTGCCACTCACGCACTCTCCGCTCCACCAACACCCACCTTCTTCTCCCTCCCAGGACTTGCTCCCACATCACTGGAGATAGGGTCTTCTCCTGCGCTGCCCCACAACTGTGGAATGCCCGATCTTCACATTTGAGGGCTCCACAGACTATGACTTGTTTTAAGAAAAACCTGAAAACATTTCTTTTTAGACATTGTTTTTAATGATTGCTTGCTGTGTTTTTTATTTCTTTATTTCTTTATTTTATTTTTTCTTTCTTTCTTTTTTAAATTTTAATTAATTAATTTTATTTTTTTATTTATTTATTTGTTTTTTATTATTATTTTTTGTCTGTATGCACTTTGAGATTTTTTTTGTAAAATGTGCAATATAAATAAAATTTGTTATTATTATTATTATGTTTTTATTAAGAGAAGCACACAGCAGTTACACACTTCTCACTGCGCTGACCTCAGCGGTCGTATGTGATCCATTTTATTGTCCAATGAACGCACATTAGCCAGGAGGATGGATGGTAAGGCTGGGCGAGTTAGATTAGCCACTAGCCTAGCCCGGATACCTCCGCGCTTGCCCCTCTTCTGCTTTCTCTCACACCGCTTGCGGGGGAGGGGTAGCTGTTGAGTCTGGTGCAGTAACAGGCTGTCGGAGTATTCCAAGCTCTTTGATTCTCTCAGCGTGTACAGTGTCCAAAGTGTTGTGTATCTTGGTCCTGCCAATGTCAAGCAGAGCTTGATGACTGTAGTGCTTGTTCCCCAATTTAGACAGACGAGAAGAACATGACAAGCTTCCGTATAAACACTTACTAACATAACAAAACATCACACAGTTGGGACAGGCTGGGGTCGCTGTGTCTACACGCGCCGCCATGTTGGCAGTAGCTAAACAAAATATACTAACCTGGCTAAACAAATGAAAGCTAGTGACCACCAATTAGCATGACTATTGCAATAGCATGATATTGCAAGTTTACTGCCATTTATTTTCATTGCCAGTTAGCTTTTTCGACTGAACTGTTAATATAGCTACCATCACTCTCTCTCTCTCACTCTTTCTCTCTCTCTCTCTCTCTCTCTCTCTCTCTCTCTCTCTCTATCCCTCTCTCTCTCTAATGGATTATGTTTGGAAGCAGCTTCAGTTCTTCCAGTCTCCTCCAAAGAGCAGATTCATAAAGGGAACAAGAACTTACTGATCTGTATGGGCAAATGAGCGCAAGACAATGGCAAACAAGTAAGCACAGACAGACAGGGAAGCAAGCGGCTTTCTAATTTGTGTGTGTGTGTGTGTGTGTGTGTGTGTGTGTGTGTGTGTGTGTGTGTGTAAGGAAAGTGATGAAAAGGGCCACGTGTTATGAGGTAGATGGACGTGACAAAGGCTGACACCTCATATTTCTTTGTACTCACAAACTTCCTCCATTCACCAGCCTTTAAAAGGGGGAATTATAGAGCTCCCCGTGTCCCTGGTGTCCAAAATATGCATATACACACATCATCTCCCTCCTTCAAACACACACACACAACAGAACAATAGATGGTAAAGAATTCATAAACGATAAAGCGCCATGCCAGCATATACAGTCATTTACAAATGTTTGAAAACTCCCTGTCAATTTTTACTTTTCTAGCTGAAAATAAGTACACATCCTCTCCAGGGAACTTAAATAAGGTATTTTCTTCTACGTGCTTAAGTTTAGTGCTTTAGTAACAATTGCTCTTTAAATTAGTTATATTTTAATTGCTTCATAAAACTGTCATTGGTGAGTGGGCGTCGCCTCACAATTTAATGCAGAAATTTCAACAAAGGGTCCGTGTGACTGGAGGTATTTGTTCAAACAGTTGATCAGGTGTACTCCTGCTTGCTTGAAAAACCTGCAGCCATACCGGCCCTCTGTGGATAAGATTTCACATTTCTAGTTTAAAGTAACACAGTAAGAAAAAAAGCAATAAGCCACAGTTTTGTCTGTAAGCCACCAGTGATTTTAAAATTGAAAAAGCTGGCACAGAAATTGCTATTTCAATAATTCACTTTTGCTGAAGAGGCCATTTTTACAAAATTATTGATTTAATCTTTTTGGATGTGAAAGCACTCCTTGTTATGAAGTTTTAATATAATGAAGCTGAAAAAATAAATTGTTATTTTCCCTATTGTGCATGTGCGAGTCAGTTAGTTCCTGCTTCCTCTGGATTACTGCATCATCACAAAAAGACATCAGATATGAATATTCATGGGGCTTTTTATTTTCACATAGCTGTAATTAATAGTTGAGTCATTGCATTTAGGGAGAAAAAACAGAATAAATAATTGATTAAACAAACAGTGCGCCATCAGAATGAGTAACAGTGATGTTTGAGCACAGGCCACAGGCTAGCATTACTTTTCGGCCCTTTAGGAATTAAGGTCTATCAACCAGAATCCCCACAGAGGAGCAAAGCAAACCCCACCACAGCACAGTCACTTCATCATGATCATATTCATTCCCATAAATGTCTAATGTTTCACAGATAAATTGTGTACCACGTGACTGCACCTGTCCAGAAGAATAAGTCTGAGTTTAAAATCCGTTTATGCTGAATGTGCCACTGATGCACATTAAAATCCTCTAATTATGTAACCATCTCTTTAGTTTGAAGGCATCTTTCCTTAATGTGGGAACCGCAATAACCCCAAGTTACACTGAATGTTCAGCTAACAGCTATGTGCCATTAATGTAGCTTAGTCTGCTGAGAATGCAAAGCCATGAGAAAACAAGCACCAATTTCAGAGACAATCTGAGAAAAGCATCTTCTAAATGCTGTCATACACACACTTCCTTTTCAGGGTTTATGATCTACATGTTCCATATCAATTAGACATTTATGTAACTGCCAATATGTAAAAATAATTTCATAAACCTGTGTTCTTTATGCAAAACTACATATGTGTGTGTTTACTTAAAAAGGTATAGAGGAACAATGGGTGTTTGTGAATTGTGTAGGGTGACCAGGCGTCCTCTTTTTCCCGGACATGTCCTCATTTTGAGACCTGCGTCCGGACGGAGTTTTAGAATTAGGGTTTCCAACCGTCCCGTATTGTCCGATACATCCCGAAATTTTGATCACTCCAGTCCCGTATTCCAATCACAGCCTTGTTGGCCAATAATACATTACCATAAGGGGCAAAACTCATGCAAACGTTGCTCTGAGACGCGGTTGTTGGTGTGCGTGTATGTGCGCGCTGGCCACTAGTGGTAAGCGGTGACAAAATTATAATTATGACTGTGTAGTAAAAATGACTGTGTAGCTACAAAAAATAGTGGTATTTAGGGTGACCAGGCATCCTCTTCTTCCCGGACATGTCCTCATTTTGAGACCTGCGTCCGGACGGAGTTTTAGAATCGTCCGTGATTTTGCTGCCTAAACATTTTTCGCCCCGAGGGGTGTCCGAGACGTGCAGAAAACACCCCAGGACCACGACTGGGAACCCGAGAGGCACATATCACACCCCTCCCCCCCCCCCCCCCCCGGCCCTCAAGAAAGTGTCCCTCATTTGGGGTTGAGAAAGTTGGCAACCCTAGTGTGCGTGTATGCATTGGTGTGTATGGGTGGAGGGGAGATTAGGCATCTGTGGAACGCTAACTGTAAAGTACAGTGCTGGTGGGTAGACACGAGCTGACTGCTAAATGATGAGCACTAACAGCCAAACAAGTGCACTGACAGCCAAATAACAGCGAGTTTCTTTAGCAGAGCTGCTTAGGTTGGGGGATGACTCAGAGCTAACGCACTTTAAACAGAATGGGATAGACACTTGCGAGCAGATATACTACTTACTATAGCCATGTACATGGAGGTAGACAAACAGACTTGGAGACATGCACATAAATACTAGGCATACACAAACACACAGAGCCACACATGCTGTAGTTTCATCTTGGGAGTAGATTCAGCCCAATCAGAACTATAACGAAATTATTTCTGTCAACACTAATTCCTGAAGTATTTAACCTGAGTGTAACATTCTATTTATATTCTATGCTAGTAGAAGTAGGGCTGCATAGTATTTCGTGTTTTAAAAGGGTGACCAATATCACTTCCAGGTGAGTTTTACTGAATGTTTTGATGAAACTAAGCATTAATGTGAATTTATTTTGGCCAATCTTTTTTTCAAGAACATTTATGTGGCAAAAATATAATCATAATTCATCATGTCAGTTGAAAACATATGGACTACATGGATGGGGGATGATTGCACATTTTAAAACGGACAATATTTACATATTCCAGGCATTTTTTAATTGTAGGAGTGATGATATGGGCCCCTGAATTTACTGAAAGACATCACAATCACAATATGTAGCAGTATTAACTTACTACTATCATGCAACCCTGAGTAGCAGGGAAAGTACTTTATTTGTCACATGCACATACACAGTAGGAGCAAGGGGCAGTGGGCAGCAAATGTCACACTGTCTTTTTGCAAGTGCATAGGTCAAGGTCACTGACTACTAATGCTAATGTATTATCCATCCATCCATCCATCATCTACCCCTTTGTCCCGCATTCAGGTTCCAGGGGGGGTATTGGAACCTATCCCAGCTGCAATGGGCGAAGGCGGGGTACACCCTGGACAGTCGCCAGCACATCGTAGGGCCACATACAGAGACAGACAACCATTCACACTCGCTAATGTATAACTTATTATATATTTTGAGTATTATATACTAATGTATTAAATATTACACATACATATATATTTTACATACATACCAGTCTGTAAAATCAGGTTGCATATGTTCTCTGTTTTGTGGTGATGAAAGGCCTAAATAGTGACTGGGATACTAGTGGTTAACAGCATACTCAAGTACCTGTACACATCTATAGGCAGTATATAGCTAATTCATTGGATATGTGAAGTACCAGCCATTTTTGTTTATGCACACTAACAGGAGCAGCATAATTGGTGTGACTGGATACATTTGTCTTGTAGAGACTCAAGTGATGGGCTTTGCCTTGCTTTTCTATGTGAATTCTGCTTGAGATACCTCAATTAATGAGGGCCCGAGTTAGCAAAAAATGACAATACTTTTTGCTGTGATTCTAGTAATCTCAAGCAATTCTGTTAGCCTCATATTACTGCCAGTGATTTTACCCTTTAAAAACAGTGCAAGGACTTCCAACCTCACAAAATCTACAAACCCACTAGGTAGATGTTGTCATACAAATGTAAACAAAATAGCACATCTGAAGGGGGATTTGAAGTGTTGGAGTAATAGTGTCACTAATGCACAAAAAAGCAATAATTTATCCACTGCTTAAAATAAGTATGCAAATGATGTAAAACAGTAATGTGAAATGGCTTGTAGCTACTAAAAATAAAATAAAGAAAAACAAGGTTTTAAAAATAATTTACTATTCACATGTGTCCTGAATGCAACTGATATTAAGGTGGTACACGCTTTTTGCAAACAATTAAAGTTTAGTTTCTTTTCATGCCAATACTTCTTAAGTATATGCAAATTTATGCAAACCTATGCAAACACCTTATCTTCATAACGGTGTTATCATAACATCAAAGGCCCAGTAACTAAAAGACAAAGGAGTTTAAATTAGCCTGCTGCTCATTGGTGCAAAATAGTTTATTGTAGGAGCCATTTTAGCACTATTTAGGCCTTGTTTATCTCTCGCTCCCTTTTTCTCTCTCTCTCTATAGTGTAAAGACTTCATAAACCGTCTGCATGGTGCTACTGAAACAGCACTCCATCAAATCCCACATGAATCAGACTAAAATATGAATCCAAGGCAATTCATGCACAACTAAGCAGGCTTAAAAACTTTTATGATTAAGTGTGTAAAACACCTAAGCTTACCAGGCTTCATTCAGTTTTTCAGTATGGGTCAGGGGTTGTGAATTAATTTCATTTAAATAATCAATTATTATAAACAGTCAAAGCAATAAACCATTAACACTAAATGTGTTGATACGTATCGGATTTGTTATTTATTCATTATTTATTTACTTATTCTTTCTAGTTCAAATTTCTCTCCAGTGTTAGTCATTGCCAAGCCCCATTCACTATCCTTCTCTCCTCATGACACCACAGCTTCCAGGCTTGGAGGAAGAATTTGTGAGGATTACCATGTGCTTTCTCGATCACAAGCACATTTGCTGCCCTTGCAACACTGTAGGACTGTTTAGTCGCATAATCCAAGATAATAATATGAATTATGTTGCTTTGACTTGACTTCAAGTATCAGACAATTGAGTGACCTAAATATTTGAAAATCTTCATTGACAACATTGCCAGGGCAGTGCAATTTGTGTATGTCACCTAACACAATGGTTCTCAAATGGATGGTGATTGCTAAGGGGCTGAGAATTATTTTTTAAAATTTGTTTGTTTGCTGATTTGCTAAATGTGCTGCCATATAAAGAGCGTTCACTGTTCAAAACAGTTGATGGTAAATAATATTAAAGTTTTAAATACATGACAAAATGTAACCTAAACTTTGGGCCCACCAACAAATAATATGTGACCCATTTGCATTTTGATCCATCTTGTCCCAAATCTTGTCACCGTGATGTTGTACATTACGCGTTCCCATTTGCAATTGAATTCAGTAAACCAAGAGCACGTTTACGTTCCAAGAGCACCTGCGTATAGTGAAAAACTGCACTGTTGTGATGTGGTAAAAATGCCTAAAAATGCCTATTTTTATAGTGTATAAGCGTTGAAGTGGGGGTTTACTGTATACCTTTATACTCATTTCTCTTTTTTGCTCCACATGGATGCTTTCAAGAACCTATAGCTGGCCCCCAAATATGCTCCCAAAACACTTTAATTTCATTTTTAACTCAGCTTAATACATTACCCTGAAAGAAAATGTAAAGGTAAAACCGTATTTGGTAAAAACAGCAATAAATTCATTTTATTTATTCAGATTGGCTTCTTTCAAACTTCCCGCCTCTGAGTACAGAGAGGGATGCGTCAAAGGGCAGCAGCCAATCAACAGCAAGAAGAAATAAATAGCGTTCTCGGATTGGCTACTTTCAATCCTCCCTCCTCTGAGTACGGCAGTATTTCACCATCCCAAGATGCGCTTTCTTCATGTTTTTCTCCACAGTACCAATTTATCGTTATTTTTTATATGGAAATGTGGCTGATTTTCTGTTAATAGTTATGTTACAAAATTAGTAAATTATATTTTTCTTAACCTGTTCGCCTCCACTCCCTTTTTTGGCAGCCATCTTGGATTCTGCACTACAACTTTATGAAGCTCACAATTCCGTCATACAAAGTTATTATTGTTTGCCGTTGGACTCATTTCAAAGCTAAGACTCTGAAGTTTCATGTGCCAGAGAAGTAACATATGCCAACTTATTTGAAAAAGAGCAAAACAGGACAAAATCCAGAAGTATGTAATGCTTGTGTGTGATCGTTATTGTTTAGGTCCAAGGATTTTTTTTAAACAAAGGAAATCAATAGCCACAGGTCTTGTGAACTTATGTTCAAAATTCGAGCTCAAAAGAAGAGCACAGGCTTCTCTGCCATTCATTTTTGTTCGAAGAGTCACCTTGAGTCAACATGCACTGTCCGAGCAAGGCCACTCCGCCCACCCACCGCTTGACCCGTGAGCATTTGAACGTAAATAAAGCCACAAAACATGACAAAACTCTCTCAAAACACAATAAAACAACTCAAAAGCACTTATCACATCCAGCCAGCTTATAGACACCTCTAAAGCGAAGTGTCAGAGCGAGTTGACTCCGCCCGCCCACCGCTTGACCCGTGGGCATTTGAACGTAATAAAGCCACAAAACATGACAAAACTCGCTCAAAACACAATAAAACAACTCCAAAACAAATTGAAACCACTTATCACATCCAGCCAGCTTATAGACACTTATAAAGCAAAGTGTCATAATTCTCAAATCTCGCTTACTTTTGAAGAAATTCAGCTCGGACTCGCGCAACTCCCGGAGCATCTCTGCTATTTCCCATGAAAAATCAGATTTGCTGGACAATTATCCCCATCAAATGTCCTCGAAATATTCTGAAATATCCTCAGTATGGTCTTCTGAGTGTTTTTTCCTTGTTTCGACTTCCAAACGCTTGCCTCAGACTCACAGGCGCCTCTGATCTCAGATCTCACCGTATTTATATAGCCCAGAGAGAAGGCAAACCCACAAATTATATATAGTTGGAAAGCTTTAGCTTGGCTACACGGCTGTATATGCAAATTTCGGCTAGAAGATAAGTGGACTGAGCTATTGTCAGTCAAAGCCGGAGTGCCTGATTGGGTCACCGGAGATTTTGGGCTGTAACTTCCCGTAGGAGGGTTGGAGAGACTCGAGGCCGGGCTTGTTTGAATCCGAACAACCTACGCTATTGATATCGTAAAATAGATATTTTAAAACACCAATCACATGGAAAAAAACGATTTAATACCACCAAGTGGTGTTCAACTAATAACTTAGCACTTAAATGTATCAAAATGTATATATTGCCACAAAAAAACCTTGTCCGGCACACCCCCTCATCCTTGTGCTGGTTGTTTATGTTTAGACGCGGTGCTTAGCAACCCAGCGTGAGGATGAGGGAGTCATGGCAGACAAGGCCCAGGCGTCATAAAAGCAAAAAAAATGCAGAGGATGTCTGCAGTTTCCACATTCGTGCGGGGGTTTCAGTGAACAATTATTAGTTCGGTTCTCAGAAAAAATCTGCGTTGGACTGAAACCGCGACTGCTGATCCGTGTTAAAGTGGGGGTTTACTGTATACCTTTAAGGTGTCTCATTTCTCTTTTTTGCTCCACATGGATGCTTTCAAGAACCTATAGCTGGTCAGTTCTGTGACATTTTCTGTAAGTCTACAGACAAAAACAGAGGGGTAACCCCAAAGCTCCTCCATAATTGTGATGTTTCAGTTTTCCACCAGTGACAGGCTCAAAATCATCTTTTTGTCAACTGTCCTCAAAACTGGACTTTTCTATAAACAGAAATCAGCCAGATTTGCCTAAGGGCAGTACATCCAGCTGGTGAACCATTTTTTGTTTAGTTTTGCCAATAAACTGACGAGGGAAATACAGCTACAGCTGACTAGCTTTAACCAGAGAGAAGAGGTGTAAAGACCACATTAGGCTTATCATTATGTTGGTGTGGGGAACACAATTTCCCCAGCAGCACACACTGTCATTAAACAGCAGCACAATAAAAAATATATTTTTACCTTGTTCAGAGTTGTATTTTGTGTTTGTTCATGTATCATTGCATCTTTAGTCTAACCTCAAAATTTTGTGTCAGACCAAATATACCCCAAGAATATTCTATCCTGAGTCCAAACTGATTTGACCCTCAGCACCAAGGTTTGAGTTTAACCCCAAAACCACAAAAAAGAAGTCAGACTCCAGCATGACCAAAATACAGTCAGAAACTGAACTAAACTCAACACTTACAATGTTAGAAAGAATGTTAAGTTCCCTAGCAACATTGCAGATCAAAAGCTAGATGGGCTATAAAAGCAGAGGCTAAAATTTTAATCTGACCCATATTCAAGAAATGAAGTTTGAACAAGATCAAACCCGATATGAACAGGCAGGCCCGTCAACTTTGGATCACTGAATCTGCACATTAAGATTTTAGCCCATTGCTCCCAGTGAGATCTTCCAGTCTCCACTGCTGTCATTACGAGTCAATTCCAAAGCATTGCATTCAGTTTCCTCCCAGGAATGGCAAAGCACCCAACTTTTAACAAACTGCCTTTCAGCTGAAAAAAAAGCAAATGCGCTGTCAAGGCTGAGCCGTGAGAAAGAAAAGAAGGAGAGTATTATGGTGGGTTATGATAATGCTGGCACAGTGTTTGAGCCTTATCAAAACGGTGGCACTTCAGAATGTGTTTTAAGTGTGTAAAGGCAGTGTGTAATTACAGCGAGCCTCTATTGGTTAGGTCATTTGTCAGTGATGGCACAGCTATTGTCTGTGTGGAGTTGTGTTAAAAAAAGAAAATCTTGTGCTGTTATTGATGTCTAAGACTATACTACAATTATAATTAATAGCAGAGTCTACACAAACATGACTGGAATTTCCTTTTGAAATTCACCCATTGTCAATAATCAAGCCAGGACTCTATAGAGAGTTGTATAGGACCTGAGGCAAATTTTACTGATCTAAAGCCATATCTGGACAGCATATGTTTACCATGAAGAGGAGGGGTAATATTAACTAGACTGCATTTCCGTAGAGTGCTTATTCAAATGCAGCAGTCATCTGACCCTTCTTGTCCCCCTTCTTCTTGATGAGGCCTGAGGTTGACAACACAGAATGGAATCAGTGAAATTATCTCTTATGGGATCTCTTATGGGTCTAATCTGTCTATGTATCTCTTTCTCTCTCTCTCTCTCTCTCTCTCTCTCTTTCTCTCTCTCACTCAATCACCAAATGTCCTCTCTACCCTGTTAAACCCTTATATATGCCACAGTCTCTGCTTCTCTCTCTGTCTCTACTTTTTTCTCGTTCTCTCTCTCTCTCTCTCACCGAATCACCAGCCCCATCCGCGCCCTGAAATCCTTCTTTTAAACGGCTTTGGTTTATAGTTCTCACTCTTTCTCTGGCTAGAAGTGCAGATTCCACACTGTCCTCTCTCCCCGTATCTATGTTTTTCAACTTAATTCAGTGGTTTTACATGGTTTAAAGTGTGGATTTTAATTTTGAAATCCCAGTTTATACTGTTTTGCTGCTCTCACGCTAACAGCTAGAGTGGATGACATTATTGTTCCATAGCTCTACCCATTCATTTCTATGGGCCATTTTTTCATCTGAAAAACAGGAATAACAAACTAACGACAAGGCATAGCATAAAGCTGTGAACAAGCACGCTATTCCAGATCGGTCCCGACATGTCAGAGCTGGAACAATGTCTCTATCTCGAAAGCCCTGGGAGGAGTAGCGGGCTTAAATAAAAATAAAGAAGATAATAAAGATAAAACTTAAGAAGAACAATAGCTGCCTTTGGCTGCTGTGTGCTTGAGCAAGCACACTAATGACAATTCACACAGCAGATCTCACAATAATCTCACTATCAATGAGAGATGGGAGTGGCTACATGATTTATGCATAGCAGAAAAAATTGTCAAAAGTCTAATTTATCAATTATTTCCTTTACCTCATTCATCTGCTCTTTTTAACCAAATGCAGTTCATAATTTACATGTTTTACTCAGGGTAGGACAATGCAAATCATCATGATTTGAGCTGGAGAGAACAAAGGTAAAAGGTTCTTTCTTGGTCTGCATACTTAAAACTCTTTTTTTTTCATGGAACAGCTAGCATTTTGCCAATGTTCCAGTTCATGTGATTAATAGAACCTGGGTAAAAGAAGCCAGAATCCTTAATGATGCAGGAGAGCCCAGTCTGTAAAAATGATAATAGTCCATGTAAAACTTTCTTTTGAAAGGCTTTGTTAAGGTGTGTAACTTAGCTAGCAGTAACTTGGTTAAAAGCAGGTGTTGATCTTAGTGTAGCTTACAGGTATAAAGAACAGATGTAGACTGCTTAAGCACTGATGTACGTCGCTCTGGATAAGAGTGTCTGCTGAATGCCGTAAATGTAAACATAAAACTAATCCCGCCAATAGTGCTAAAGGCAATTTTAGTAAGTCATATAATAAGGTGCAGACAACAGCATGAACCAGATGCACATCTAGTGATGCAGGCTCCTGGTTAAAAGTAAAAAATTACATTAAAAGCAAGTGGGGAACATCATAGTTGCACTGAGGCATTTTTGGGTACTGTTTCTCACAATAAATTTGTCTGTGTTAAAGTGATGATGCCATTATGCTGGCTTCAACTGCAGTACATCATTCAGTTATTGCCATAACAATAGAAATCCTTAGGATGGTTCTACCCAAATCAATGAGAAACTAACCTCCCCCCCTAGCCTAAGAAGGCTGAATTAAGTTTCACAGCAGTTACACCTGCAGGAGTTGACTGCATAATTGAGATGCCAATGGATCAATCCTTGATTAGCCACTGCACTTTATATGGTTCCTGTAGCCCTATTGTGAACCAGAGCACTGTTCTCATCCCAGCGAGCTGTAGCTCATTTCCACCAGTGGGTGTACCACTCTGCCAAAGCACCACACCCCCAGATGGATCAGCTGTTAAGGCTTGCTTGAAGCTGGTTGCAGCAGGTCGTTGAGAGGGTAACGTTGGGCAGGTTCCTGAGGACGCTCTGCCGTGAAGCCAGCCACTGAGGCCCCCAGCCACCTGGGGACCGGTGGAAGACAGCAACCAAAGACGAACACCCCTGGATGAGCCCATGCCCACCAATCCAGAGTGTCGGTCCACAAGCCATCCGGTCAAACCTTAATTGGCAGGTTGCACCTTACCCACCCGGCCCAGAAGGACCTATCCCTGACCAGCATGAGGCTTGAAGAGGCCCAGGTGTCAGGCATCCTTGACTCAGCCAGCATGATTAAATAAGCCCTCAGCCCTGCCACCAGGAACATGGCCCTATGGGAGCCTCGCCTTCTCATATGTTAATGGGGGCATGCAGTAGGTAGCCAAGGGTTGGTGGTCGAGGGGGAGAGTGGCCTGTGGTCGTGGGGCTGATCCAGGAACTCCCCATGGCCTTACTATTGGGCAGAGACTGAGTGGGATTTACGCTTCAGTATTTGGGACCCCGACCTTCCCAGCGACGGGCCTACACCGACAGAGGCGCTCCACACCATCCTCGGCTTCCAAAGCAACTTTACTCGCCCAAGAAGACGAGGTTGCTTCGAGAAGGGCACAGACCTTTAAGGCTACTACTTCTAAGGAACTATTCCTCCTCTTCCTCCTTTTCAGTTCCTCTAAGGAACTGTTCCTCCTCTTCAGCTGGGTGGGCTTACTAGGGGACCTACTGTCGGACCAGGGGATCCCTTTCGTTTCAAAAGTAATGTTGGAACTCTGCCATGCGAGTTCCTGGCAGAGAATTGAGTGCTCCCCCTAGTGCCTAGCTCCAGCTGCAAATTCCTAGCATGTCGGTCCGGTAAACTGCTGCCTTTGACAACCTGGTAAGCCTACACAAAAATATACCATACAATGGGTAGAGCCTTTACCCTCTCTCTTAACCACCCCTGGTCAGACAGTAGGAGCCTCAGTAGCCTGTCCATGTCCACCTGGGAAAGGACCTGACACCCACACAGCATCAGGAATTCAAAGAACTGGAGGATCAGTTCATCAGTTCATATGACCATATGTATCATTTAAATCAGGTCTTGGTGGCTAACTGAGGCACGGTTGTTGCCACAACAGAAAAAGTTTGAAGCCGTGCGTTTGAAGCCACCCTACCAACAAAAAAGGTATGTGCCTTTCTAGGGTTGGCGGGCTATTACTATCACGTTGGGCCTAACTTCTCCTCTCGAGCCTCCTCTCTTTCAGATCTGATGAAGAAAGGAGAGCTGGGCATTCCAATTGCTTAGAAAAGCCCTTACCTCAGTACCAGTCCTCCACAGCCCCAAATTTCAGCTCCTTTTCATCCTCAAGACAGACATATCTGAGAACAACCTGGGGTCGGTGCTATCTCAGGTGTCCAGTACGTGTCCAGTACGTGTCCAGTAAGTTGACACCCACCAAATCGCGTAATGCAGCTATTAAGCTGGAATCCCTGGCCATGACGTGGGCCAGGAATGAACTCTGCTATTATTTAACTGGGCAGCAGTGCATATTAATCATGCCCCACTGCAGTGGATGGCCAGGGAGAAAAACAACAATAACCGCATAACGTGATGGTTCCTGTCCCTGCAGGATTTTTCCTTCCAGGTTCGGCATAAGGTGGGGTTTCTGCATGGGAATGTAGATGCCTTCTCGCTTAGTCATGGCAGAGGGCAAGAAACAGCTGTGAGACACCATATACGCACTTAGGCCAGGCAGACTCAGCACCTTGGGCAGCAGCCGCTTCTCTCTAAAGAGACCTAGGGCAGGGCCATGGGACACATGACAGCTGATGGTGATCAATCAATCACCATCAGTGAGGAGTGCAGTGGGTATAAAAGTGCCAGTGCTCAGTAGTATGGGGAGTTGTTGTGAATACTCTGACACTGCACTCACAGCTGCTCTTCCTGCTCTATAGACTCGAGCCCTGAGGAACTCCTAGGCAGCTGACTGCTCTGCCAGTCCTGACTGCGCCTCAAGTCATCTCATTGCCCCAGGTGACTTCTCCCTGGAACCCTACCTCCATACTATCCCCCCTGAGCCACCATAACCCTAGCACAAGCCCTTGTTCCTGTTCCACACCCCTCAGTGTTCCAAACTTTAATCAATAAAGAACTATGTGAATTGAGTACCTCTTCTCTCAGCATCTGTGTTCATGCCCTCTCCAGCTGGCAGTGCCCACAGTATACAGAGCTGAGCAAAAAAGATAATAAGTGTTGAAAGTATGCATGTGTGATTGGGCAGAAAGTGTGCAGGAGAGAGCAAAGAGAAGGAAGGCAGGAAAAACTGAGTGATAGAGAAGTTGTCAGTGGGTGGACAGGATTAGGGATGTAGTAGGTAATTTCAGACCAGTCCCTCTGGCCTTATCCCTCATGGGCAACTGTAACAATGCTGTAGTAATCAATGGCTCCACACATCACTGTCAGAGACAGCCTTTTGAGGAGAGAGAGAGAGAGAGAGAGAGAGAGGTGTTAATGTTAGATTTGTGAATTTTGTCAAAGAAAGTGAATTCATCCCTCTCTATCACAATATTGCATTTCAAGGTCCCAGAAACTCCTGCAAAAACCAGCGAAATACTCAGAAAACCAGACACTTCTTTTTCTCTCTCTGCAACATTAAAGAAAGAAGACAAAGCTTTTTTGTTCTGGTGCTTCGGTATTTCCCGGGTTCAAACCTCTCTGATTGTTGAAAGCTGGACTGGATTTTCTGCAATTAGACGACAAGAGAAGGCAGTAATGGCTTCCTCCATATTTGAATCCTTCCCTGTCGAAAGCTCATTATCAACACACATAATCCTCGGAATTGGCCAGAAATACAGTCTCTCTCTGTGTCTCTCTCTGTGTGTCTCTGTCTCTCTCTATCTTTCTCTCTCTCTCTCTCTCTCGCTCTCGCTCTCTCTTTCTCTCTCTCTCCTGTGAATATATTTTGGATGCTTGACTGCTCATTTATCTGCATTTTTAAGAGTGGAGGCCACAGTGCAGACAACAGGACAAAGAAAAGATGTTCAGTGTTTTCACTGACAAACTTAATTCTATTTAGTAAACATAAACAACTTAAACAAGATGATGCAGTTTTGCAAGTGGACGTTTTGCCCATTTCTGCTGTATACAAGACTTGAGCTGCTCAACAGTCCGCATTCGTGCTTGTCTGAACGTCCTCTTCATGAGCACCAGACATTTTCAATAGGAGACTGATTTGGACTGCAGGCATGACAGTCAAGTACAAACACTCTATGTCTACAAAGCCACGCTTTCGTAAAAGATATCATCTTGACAGGAGCAAATGTCTCTCTAAAATTTCAATGTAATCCTCCGCATCAGTGGTGCCTTCACCTATACAGATCCCCCATACCATGAGCAATGTTGCACCCTCATACCATCACAGGTGCTGGGTTTTGCACCTTTTGTTGATAACAGCCTTTGGTTAATGCTCCTTTATACCCAATATTACTACCCACATCCGTTACCAGTTAACCTGCTAATTGAAGTACCTTCCAGAAAGTTACTTGTATAACCTTTGCTTCTTACTTTGCTTCTGTTGCAACTTATTTGGAGTGTGTTGTAGGCATGGGCACCAGAAGCATTTTTAAAGTGGGGGGATGCTGCTCTCTACGTCTCGGCTGGGTGGAACGAAACAAATGATTTTGAAAAGTGGGGTGGCACATTATTTTAATTTCTAGTTGTCATGAGTCTTTGTTAAACCTGTTTATATTCCCCCTTGTTTCTGCTGTCTTCCTGTTCTTACTGTCCCTTGGACAATCTTGTTTTTTTTACTTTTTTACTTTTTTTCTGTGTACCCCAGACCCCTAATTTTGTTTGTGTTTTATTTGTTTAGTTTTTTTTTTCATTAAAACTGTTGTATCTCATAATTATATCCTGCCTGTCCTGATCCTCAGAAGTTACATGCTTGGTACGCAAGTACGCACTGACATAAGCGGTACACAAATGCGTTTTCAGTCTTCACAGCGCAAATGCGTACCTAATTTGTGACTTCATACTGTGTGCCCCGCCCGCCCTTTGACTTCACGGCCTGCCCTAGTATGAGACCACCCGCCACCCCCGGACCACAGGCGAGACACAGACCTCAGCAGTTTGAGAAGACTTTTTTGGATGGTTTGGACATATTACAGGAAGCTTAGGAAAGGTATCGAAGAAAAACAACCAGGAGTGAACTAAAAATTTGCCACAGTAACCCAGGGTGACAGGAGATTTTACTGTAATTTGGTCCAATTAAGAAATCAAAAGTCAATTTGAAAAACTGCACAAAAAATCCAAATTGGGAGATGTGAGAGAGAGGATGTGAGAACAATGCCATGTGAAGAAAAGTAAACTGTAGCTGTTAAGTGATGTCATGAGAAAATTACAAACATTTTTCACTAATCAGCTCATATAAAATGCAATGAAATTACACTCTTTATTATAAATAATTTGTTCCTCCGGCTAAACAAAGCCAAATGAATTTTGAGTGATTAATCATTCAAGTCTAAATCACAGTGTATTTTGGGGATTTGTTGTGGCTTACAGTAAATGTAACGCACAGTGTAAAAGGAGGATAAGCACAGACTGCTTGCTCAGACTGGTACAATTTGATTCTGCCAACCACATGTAAAAATAATAATTTCAGCACATGATCTGCAGTGTTAGGAAGCTGTTGAGTGGAAATAGATAAAGTACATGTCTTTTTAGCATTTGATTCTTTATATCTAAATGTATTGCAGAAAGCACAAAACACTCCAGCAACAGCCCGCACAACACAATGACATTAAGCTACTGATATGAAGTGCTGCAGCTGTACATAAGCACTATAATTATTCTGACACATAGTAAAGATTGGCAAAAAATGTCCGATGTTACACAGGAAATATGAGAGAAATCTAATCTTTAGTTAATGCAAACAAAAGCCAAAAACGTCATGTGTTACTATTTTTGGCATCTTCCTTTGCCAACATAACAGCAATGAGACATCATCTTGACAACACTTGATGGGATCTCTCCTCAATACAAAAACTCTTCAGATCCTCCAGGGTTCTTGATCTCTTTGTTGGATTCACCTCTTCATCCCACATGTTTTTAGTGGATTTTATAGCAAAAGACTTGGATGGTCAAGCCAAAAGTTTGATTCTCTCTCTGAAACTTTTTGTTGGGGTTTGGACATGTTTTAGACCTTTCTCCTGCCATAAGATCCAAACAAAATATGATTTTCATTTAAATTCTTTTGGTATTTCATCCTCCTGAAAAATCCCAACCATGGTCCTTAGATTAACGTTTGCCTCTCTAACAATACTCTAGACTGTGTGAGGGTAAAATACACTGGCATGTAAAACTATAGTGTTATCATTAATTAACCAAGTATAATAGTTAAACGTAACATTTTGTATTATATGTAGGCTCATATTTATTCCTACTCTTTGCTATCAGTGTAAAAGCCAAACTTGTGATTCTAATGAACAATAATGACATAATGTTCTGCATGTACTGACAAATGTAAATACTAAGTGAATAGACAGACACTGCATTCAAGACTAGACACGGTGACAAACAACCCGTTGCCTCCTACACCTGCTAAATGGAATGTGTGCAGAGAGAAATTAGTTTGCACCACGTACCAATCTTTCATTTGGCTCATTTTAGTAGCACATTGTCAGCTTGGGCCATTACTCCCAAAGCATTCACTCAGACACGATACAGAGATAAAGAGAGAAACTTTTATGGCTAAAGAAGACACATTTTTGTATTAATTATGGGACACACTCCCACAACCACAAAATCTGTGGTGCATTCCATGGTTCCCACCTGCTCATCTCAGCAAACTGTCAAAGTATCTCCTGCTTGCCTTATCTGGAATATCTTACCATCAAGTGCTATCCATTCTACCTACCTTTTGAGTTCAGCTCAGTTATCACCATGGTGGTCTACATCCCACCACATGCTGATATAGGTATGGCTTTGTTGAGCTTGGTGCGACTCAAAACAAACACAGATGCAGTTTTGTTTAGGTGGAAATTTTATTACCTTAGTTTAGCGATTACAAATTTAGATTTAATTTAATTTAAAGTACTTGATACATCTATTGAACAGTCTTATTGGTTGACTCATGGGCACATTTAATTACATGCTGTACTTGTATAACTATGTAGGTAACAAATAAAGAATCTTCAATCTTGGAAGTTATCAATGTCAGAACTTTTTGAGTAGTCTACAATCCATTACAGTCAGCAATTACACCCACTTTCAGCACTGTACACAGTTTTTGTTTAAACCACATCCATGTTTGAACTTTAATTAAAAACGTGAAAAAAAGTCTGGAATCAATGTCTATATGAACATATCAAAATAATTGTCAATCTTGACATTTTTAACTATACTCAATACTACAGTCTAACCACAAGCTAATATGATAACACACTAGCCACAAACCATGCAACAAGTTTCAGTACAACACAATAAGTTGTATGGTTATAGGTTAGATTTTTACCCCTCCCCTAAGCATGGCAGCCACGATTTCCTGTCAAAAGTTCTGAAAAAAAAAAAGTTCAGCAGCTTGCTACGATCAACTACATTTGAAAGAGGAAAGAGATACAAACTATGATTTAGTATTAGTCTAAAAATATGAAAAAAATAAAAGCTGTTTTACATCATAGGAATTACTTTCCAGGCAGGAGTACCCATATTATGCTTGTCTCATCACAAGAGCAAGCACAATGTTGACTTATTACAAAACACTAAAATCCTACATTTATATACATTCAGCACACAAATGTATGTAAATATGTATTAATGTATGTAAAGATTCTTGTTACACTTCACTCCTTGGATACAGTGCATCAATCCAATGACATCTGTTATGTGAGGAGTGTTTAATAACATCTCCTCCTCATAAGTTCACAGATAATCTTTGCCCGTCTGTTACAGTGCTCCCTGTAGGCCTCTTAGGAACCAAATTAGCGTCATGTCTGTACTGGAACACCCAAAACCACTCCTCTGGGACCACCACACTACAATAAATCTACAGACTGATCACCTTTTTTCAGAAATTAAAAATTCCTGTGGTTTCTCTATGCCTCTCCTCTCTAGTTACTTTCATTGTCTCTTACCCTCTCCTCTCTGTCCTCTGTCTCGACCCTCTCTCCTCTTTCTGTGTCTCTTTTGTTCTTCTATGCCTGTATGTATCTTCTTTTTACTGCCTCTTTATCCTCTCTCCCTGCCCCTCTCAGTCATTTCTCTCTGTGACTCCGTGTCTCTTTTTTCCTTGACTCAGTCTTTCTCACCTCCTCTCCTCTTCCTCTCTCTCTGTATGCAGCTGGTTGGCAGTCAGCCATAGCTTCTAGGCAAAGTGTGCTGTGGTAGAGGGAAAAACAGACCGAGTACCCTCTATTTAATTTCCAGTATCACAAGATCAATCTTGCTTTCTTTGTTTCCTTCTACTCTCACTTCACAGCACCAAAGATCACCACAGAGAGAATCAGGAATATTGTCCAAGAGAGAATGAGAGCAGACATGCATGCATGTGTGTGTGTGTGTGTGTGTGTGTGTGTGTGTGTGTGAGCTTGTGTCTGAAAATAGTTACTACTGCCACTTACACTACAAACACCAGGGTCATGAATAAACCCCAAACGGTTTGCATGATACTAATTATTTACATTACAGTTAGTAGCATTAACTGCTACTAGATCCAGACAATACTGCTCAGTAGGTTACTTTGAATCTAAAACAGTCAAAATGCACCAAGGTCATATGACACTGAAACTATCTTAGGGCAGCCTCTCCTCATCATCAGCTACTGAAGTAAAGTCTCAAATGTATAGTGCTCCATAAAAGATAATGCACAGGTGACTTCCATGCAAATATGCAATCAATAGAGCAACTGGTGGGGAATTGAAAGAATTGACCCGGGGGGAAACCTAATTATAAATTAATTTGCGGAATAGATCCCCCAGCTTCTAAAACTGGCGCGCACAAATTTTATTTGCTCCAATTGTGTCACCATATGCTTGCAACTTCCTCTCCTGCACTGTCTCAGTAAGGGCTGCAGAATGTGGGTTATAGGCAGCCATATTCTGTGGTAACCCTCTGGGCTTCTACCATTCCCTCCTTCCAAAAAACCTGGAAGTATCCCAGAGGGTTAGAAACACTGCACAATTCAGACTTAGAGCCAAATGCTCTTTTACAAACTTTTTCTGTGTTTGTGAACTCTTGTAATTTGCTGCAGTGGGTACATGATGACAGTGTATTTGGTGGAAGTGTGAAGCCATTGCTTTAATCCCCTAATAGTAATGTAGTCACTGCTGTGGCTCAGGCTTGTTTTCCCTGCAATCATGTAACTAAGAACAGTGCAATAATGCTGCAGTTTCCATGTTCTCTCTTACTCACATACTGTACACAAAGATTTTGCATACATACACACACACACACACACACACACACAGCTCAAACACTTCACCCACATCACAGCTACAGACCTTTCACCAAGGGCATCTCCTCTCCTCATGGGAAATAACCTCTCCTTGTCACTACTGACAGTTTGGTGCCATATTTAACATACTTTAATATCAATTACAAAGTCAAGTGAACAGCCCTAATTGAATTTGTGCACTGCTGACATCCCTTGTTAAAAATCACTGTCTCTTTCAATTAGCGCCTGCTGTTTTATTGGTCACACCATCAGTGGTCCTATTCGGGTCAGGAGTGGAATCCATTTTTAACTGAAGTATCGATCTTGACATCCTCTCCCGCCATGAAAATGAAAAAAATCCTCGGTTGTGTTGATGCTGTCATTTTAAATAGAGTGTTAGCTGTGCCCTTGAAGGCTTCTGCAAAATTATGGCAGAGCGTAAAAATCAGATGGTGGCGAACAAAGAGGATGAATGAATAGGAGGTCCGAGACTCAATTTCCAAACCTTCTAATGGGAAGCAGGCCTGCCTTTTCCCATCAGCTGTGATGAGTGTCTCTCTATCAGGCATGACAGAGCAAATGCTTTAACCAGAACCATTACTGCCCACTAGTAACACTATTTGAACAGTGTGGGTAAATACAGTGGAAAGGGAAATAACATTTGAACAGCTGTAACATGAGCAGAGCTGTAAACATGTTATGAAGAGATGTAGGTATGATAGGATCAAGAGTTAAGAATACTTGCTCAAGAACTGTGGCTTTATGAACACACCTCATGTTATGCCAGGGTTAAATTTTAGCAGCCTTCAATATTTTTGTAGTACCACCTGAATTACTTCAGTATCATCATTCAGTGCCAAATTTCAATCTGTCATGCACACCAGTCACGTGACGCACAAGGAGTCCTGGATATGACACGCATCACGGGGTATATAAACAGGAAGCAGGTAGCAACCATTGCTCAGACCTTGAGTCCCATGCCAGCCCAACTCCATCTCCAGCCTGGTACTGTGCGTACTCCGGTTTCTCTCTATTATATACTGTGTGTGTGTATGTGTGTGTGAGAACACAGGTTCCCGGTGGGAATCTTTACTCTCTAGTGGAGCGTTCTCGGAACAAAGCGCATGGTTTACCAACTGTCTTGTGTCTGTCCGCGATTGATTGGGTTCATCCACCACGCTAGACTGGACTAACTGTTTGGCCAGGTACGTTCTTGTCTTCCTCACTCCATGACACAATCTTTAAATACTCAATCATGCTTCTTTCCAAATCTAGACTGCTGTACTGCTGTTTCTGTAAGGAATACTTCTGTTATGGCGCAGCCACGTTCACACACTTGCCTAATCACTCCGTGTAGACTGTGTGCTTGTTCAGTATTTTATTTATTTTTTACTGTCATTCATGTCCATATCAACAGGTTTAGTAGTATATGACAGTGCAGATGATAACAAATGATGCGGTCATGAGATCTAGTCAAGAAATCAAAGAAATGCCATGGGACCCGCGCTGGAGTCCAGAGCCGATTGAGGAAACAAGCCCATCACCCTCCACTGGACAACATTCTGTTCACAAATGTTTAGTCTCTGGACAACAAGCAAGATAATCTCAGAGCAAGAGTGTTTCCAATGGGACATGAGGTACTACAACATTCTGTGTTTCACTAAATCACAGCTGACCCCTCTTGCTCTGGACCAAGCGTCAAACTCCTTCTCTGTGTTCTGCATGGATAGAACAGCAGAGGCTAACAAATCTAAAGATGGGGGATTGTGTTTCATGGTGGGAGGCAAAGAGCACTTCTGTTCTCTCTCACTCCTGCTTGCCTTATCTGGAATATCTTACCATCAAGTGCTATCCATTCTACCTACCTTTTGAGTTCAGCTCAGTTATCACCATGGCGGTCTACATCCCACCACATGCTGATATAGGTATGGCTTTGTTGAGCTTGGTGCGACTCAAAACAAATACACAGATGCAATTTTGTTTAGGTGGAAATTTTATTACCTAAGTTTAGCGATTACAAATTTAGATTTAATTTAATTTAAAGTACTTGATACATTTATTGAGTAGTCTTATTGGTTGACTCATGGGCACATTTAATTACATGCTGTACTTGTATAACTATGTAGGTAACAATAAAGAATCTTCAATCTTGGAAGTTATTAATGTCAGAACTTTTTGATTAGTCTACAATCCATTACAGTCAGCAATTACACCCACTTTCAGCACTGTACACAGTTTTTGTTTAAACCACATCCACGTTTAACTGTAATTAAAAACGTGAAAAAAGTCAGTCTGGAATCAATGTCTATATGAAGATATCAAAATAATTGTCAATCTTGACATTTTTAACTATACTCAATACTACAGTCTAACCACAAGCTAATATGTCAGCCCAAAGATAACACACTAGCCACAAACCATACAACAAGTTTCAGTATAACACAATAAGTTGTATGGTTATAGGTTAGATTTTTACCTAGAGCTACAATCTTAATAAGCGTGCCTTTGCATGATGTTATAGATGAATCCCTTAAAGACCTTTTCAATGGATGGTTCTTAAAACATTCATTTCTATAAAGGAGATTTGTGAGTATGAAGAACCTTTATAAGGCTCACATAAAAAGCATTGGTATTCTTTTTTAGGGGAGTCTGTTCAGTCTGTTTCTGAGACCACACTGAAGTGAAGTTAAACTTGAAGATCATTGAGAAGGACAGTTTTATCTATTTTTATGGCATTTGCCGCGATAACATAAAACTCTGACCTTAGTCAAACAGCATGGCAGATATCCGTCATCAGTCTGTCTCAGTGTGTGCATTCGTGATGAATCTACATGCATTTTGTGGGGGGTGCTCACTTGTTCTGGAAAAATATGTGGCGAAGCCTCATCAGTTTGTATATGTACTCTGCTGATTTTTGCAACTCTCTCATGTCTTTTTTCACTCTCAAAATCTCTGATATCCACCGACAACTTAACTCTTTAGGAGCTTCTAACTCTAAAGTAGACTCCCTGTTCTCCTCACTGTCTTCCTGTCAGTTATTTTCAAGTTTCACTCTTTCCCTCCATAACCGATATATCAAATTTTATTCAAAAATCTAAACCATCCACCTGTCAGCTTGACCCTCTTCCCACAGTGTTAGTTAAAGCTCCCCTTACTGGCTCCTCTCATAACCAGTATTATCCACTCTTCCCTTAACACTGGAATTGTTCCTTCATCTTTGAAAACTGCTTCTGTTATTCCACTTCTCAAAAAGCCTGGTGCAGATCCCAATAACTTTGATAATCTTCACCCAATATCAAACCTCCCCTTGAGAAAGTTGTTGCCTCCCAGCTCCACTCACACCTCAGTGACCATAATTTCTATGAACAATTTCAGTCTGGTTTCTGCCCCGATCATAGTACAGAAACTGCTTTGTTAAAGATCACCAATGACCTTCTGATGGCAGCTGATTCTGGTCTTCTCACCATTCTCATCCTCCTTGATTTTAGTGCAGCATTTGATACAATTTCTCATAATATCCTCCTGAACAGACTAGCATCCAATGGCATTAGTCATACCCCCCATTGCCTGGTTCACCTCAAATCTCTCAGACCGCACTCAATTTATCCAATTTAAATCCCACTCTTCAAGTTTGTTTCCTGTTTCTGCAGGTGTGCCCCAGGGTTCAGTATTAGGGCCTCTTTTATTCATTATCTACATGCTCCCTCTTGGCCATATATTCCGAAAATATAATATCAATTTTCATTGTTATGCAGATGACACCCAGCTCTACATTTCCTCCAAACCCAATTCATCCCTTCCACCTACCTCCCTCTCGGACTGTCTTATGGAGATTTGATCATGGTTCTCCTCCAATTTAACTTTAACCAAATCTCACAGTTTTTCAGTTAAAATTGATAACTCCCTCATCCATCCTTCACCTCAGGTAAAGAGTCTGGGTGTCATATTTGATAGTACTCTCTCATTTCAGTCTCACATTAATTACATCACCTGGTCTGCATACTTTCACTTACGTAACATTAAACGACTTCGTCCCTTCCTTACTCCCCATGCTGCAGCCATCCTTGTACATAGTCTTATCACTTCCCGGACTGATTATTGCAACTCCCTCCTATTTGGTCTCCCCATTAAGTCCCTCCATAAACTTCAACTTCTTCAGGATTCAGCAACTCGTACTCCCTTAAGAGAACACATCACCCCAATTCTTCAACAGCTTCTCTGGTTGCCCATAGAAGCTAGGATAAACTTTAAAATTTTGCTTCTCACATTTAAGTGCATCCATAACCTTGCCCCTCCTTATCTGTGTGATCTGCTTCATATCGCCACTGCTTCCCACTCTCTCAGATCTTCGTCTGCCACTCATCTTGTTGTTCCTTCTGCATGTCTTATCACCATGGGGAACAGAGCTTTCAGTTGCTCTGCTCCTCGGCTCTGGAACTCACTTCCTCCAGTCAAAAGGAACATAGATTCTCTTCCCTTATTTAAGGCACAGCTCAAAACACACTTGTTCAAACTGGCTTACTCGCTTTAAA
>JBBIGA010000040.1:525807-540552 GCA_037576975.1 Alestes dentex
TTTTGTACTCTTGAGGTTGGATTTAAATCATTTTAGATCCTTTTTTTAAACACACACACACACACACACACACACACACACACACCCAACAAATGACTGTACAAACATAGACCCATCTCTTAACCTAAAAAAGGAAACTGTGTCTGCTGTTTTTTGGGGTTTTTTTCCCCCACCAAAGCATAGTTGAAAGACACTGTCTCGGGTTAACCTTTAAAAAAAACATTCATTTATCTGTACTATTTTTTTATGTAAATTTTTTTCTTCTCTCTCCGACCCCAGCCTTCTCTGATGCACCAAGCATCCAGCTGGCTACTGCCAGTTTGGAAGAGGATAACTCTTTATGGGATACAATGCACTGTTACCTTCTTGGTTTGCTCAGGAGGGCTCGCAATATTACTTAAAGTGAAACAAAGTCTTGTCACCGCAAAGTAAAAGTAATTAAAAATGGTTTGGCAATTTTTTGGCACACGCTACACCTCTGAATTTGTATTGCATTTTGAAGGTTCAACTGAGAGTGAGTTAACATGACATTCATTAAACTTTAAATAATGTTGCTGCAGTGCAGCCCCAACCACTCCTTCACTTTGTGACTACTAGTTTATAAACTGTAAGTCTACACCATAATAAATTTAGGTTTAGGACTGTACTATAGGCCTAATTGTACAAAACTGAATCATTGCATTATATTTAGTGCTGTAGGTGTACTTGTATTGCACTGTTAGTCCTTTATCAGTGTTGTCTTCTAAAATAAGTGTTTGTCTTGAGGTGATGATAAAGCAACAACAGATTTTTGATTTACTCTTTTGCAGTCAACCCCAGAATTAGAAAAGACTGTGCATATGCTTCTCTTCTGTCTTTTTGCAATGCCCAGACTGACACCATTTGCATAACATAATTCACTAGAAATGGATGCCATCACTTTTAGGTCCTGGGCTTTTAAGCTGTTGCTGGTGGCATCCACTTCCAGTGAATTATGCTAAAATAGATTAACAGTATCAGACTGGGCGTTGGAGGGACAGAGGACGGTAGAAGGCACTCCCTCTTAACTAACTCTGAAGTAGACTAAGCTAATTATCTAATTTTCCAAAAAATTGATGTTTTCCCTTAACACTTTGATGACATTTGTTAACATGAATTTAGGGTAAAAAGCTTTCAATTAATAATAGTTTACTTATGTGTAATGCAGAAAATTGCTCTTTTAATGTTTTGATAGTACGCATTCAGAGGAAATCTGTGAACTGCACCTGTTTTTGCACTGAGACTGAGAGTGTGTTTGTTTGTCATTCCACCCTCACACTACCCCTCACCTTCCCCTGGTGTGTACCTGTATTTGGTGTTGAGTTTTGGAAAGTGTTGGCCATCGAGCCGTTTTGTGTTTGCTTTTTGAAATAAAGCTCTCTTGGTAAAATGGAAATCCGTGCCTGTGGTACACACCACCCATCACATTCATAAAGCAGAATGAGGTGGGCTTGTGTAGGAATTTAACAGACACTGGCTTGGAATGGTTGTCATACTCATAGAGATGTTGATTTATCATAAATTGCAGTGGTCTCATATTTTTCCAGAAGTTTCAGTATTTTAGCTAAAGTCCAGACATCTGATAAGTTTCATAATAAGCCATCAACAAAGTTACATTTGCAACAGGCAATTCTGATGCCTTTGTGAAAATTAAGCAATCAATTCTTTAATTTGAAGCTGTAGTAAACTTCACCCCTGGACCATGGCAGGACCAGACGAATACACAGCAAGAAATGCACAACATCTTTGAGAAATTGATGCTTCTTCACACAAGCAGAACCCCCATATACACCAACTTCACCATTCAAACTCATGTCATTTTCTCTTCCCTGCTCCTCACGTAACAGGATTGGAAAACTCCTCCCACCCAATGGGTTTTATTTCTTTTCACCAAGTCGTTTTGATTTCATTCTAATACTGGTGGAAAGGGAATTCACATTTGTTAAACAACCTTCAGAATGGTAATATTACATTCTTTATTTTTGTAATGAGTTGATTATACCAATGAGAATGATAAATTTATGAGTGGTATCAATAAGGGTATGGATAAGTACTGCTAAGCAATATCTGGATCAGTAAAATTCCAACAATACTAATTCCTACACAACATAATGCTAAAATTGTTCTCCTGTGCTCAAAAACTGTGTGGTTTAGCTAATATAAGGCAATGTCAGTGGTGGAGAGTTATAGTGATTACATCTAGTGATTCAATTTTATCAATGGGTTAAATTTTCCCCTGGCCATTCTTAGTACATAGAAAATGAAGCAGACACCATACAAAGGTCACGAAATGACCTCTGTGAGGTTTACTACCACAGGGGAAAAAAACAGTTACAGGGTAATTGAAGAAGTAATATACAGAACATTTCCTGACAGGCTTTAAAAGACCTCCTTAGTTCTACAAGCAACTGTCTTATAAGACCTAGCTGGGAAAGAACTGAAAACATGTCTTTAAAGCGAAATAGATTTGTTTCACTAAAGGACTTTAACAGCATGGTGAATAAAGTCCACTTGAAGAGCAGAGTGAGGACGTTTTTGAACATGTGTTGACACTTTAAAACCTGCAGGATCTGTTCATCAAAGGTGGCATCCACCATGTCTGATGGGATATCCTGGTGGTGCCACCTCCAATATGTTCCCCTGGCTCCATGTTGAATGTGTTCCCATCTGACAACTCCAATATGGCGCGGCGTCACACCCCGCTGCCCAAGATTAGTCCTGTTAATGACAGTCGGGGCACTTGCCACCCCATACCAGGAGAGAGGCCATCTGGACCTCTGCATGTGATGGGACACCTCTCTATACGACTGTGAGTGTATGAGTAAGAGCACATACACAAACACAAACACGCTCATGTATGCTAACCATCATTAAACCTACCAAATCAGCTGTTTAGACATATGATGTGTGCACCTCCATGATTTAGTCTGGACTGTCTGCTTTGACAATACTAAATATTAACCTGCACAATTTTCCAGTGACCCCAGTAGTAGTCAATCAGCTAACACATGTTTTGAGTCCAATTTTTACAGCTTTAGTTTAGCACTAGAAATCATAGTCTCACAAACACTCAATAGTTAGCAAAATCTTTTCCATAAATAGATCTCAAAAACTAGAACTGCTTTCACGTTTTCATTAAATTGGTGCAGAATTGTCAGGGTGGTGTAAGACACAGTGTGGTTTACTGTGTACAAAAAAAAACAAAAAAAAACTACCCTATTAGAAGATCTCATATCTCTAACGGCTGCTATCTCAATTATCTAACCCTGAGATCATATCCCCAATATTTAAGTAGATAGAGTTAAGAAGAGAGAAGTGAGGAGACCTTCAGAAGGAGGAAGTGGGTGGTAGTAGCCTAGTGGGTAAAACACTTGCCTGTGAACCTGATGACCACAAAGTGGTCTTTCTGCTATTGTGTCCTTGAGCTTTACCCTCAGTCTAGGGGGACTGTCCCTGTAACTAATGATGTTTCCCGCTTTAGGAAACATGCATGCTAAAGACTTTATAACAGACTTTTTATTACACTTCATGTAGTCAATGGATGATTACAGTTAATAAGATGTTACTGCCAAAAGATGATTAAAGTTATTTAATTTTTTCTTTCTCCTTGCCTTTCGTTTTGATTCTCTCTACGGAGACGGTTTACAGCTCATGGGCAGAAGACGGAATGACAGGAAATGAATATGTTGTCCAACCTCAATGAAAACCTGGTTCTAGTATTAGGGAGGTATTTTCACAGAAACTTTTTGAGAGACTGTTGAATTACAGTGTTTGTTAGCAGAGTTAGCTATGTAACTCCTATGTTAAACTAAAGACAAAATTTGGACTCCAAACATGTCTTGGCTGATAAACTACTCTTCATATAAGGTAGTATAAGCCATCTCTAACCCTCGTGAATTGTTAGGCCTAGCATGGCAGCTGTTGCCCTCAAAAACAATTTCCTGAGAAATGGTATTATACAATGATTTAACATAGTTAAAGATCTCAGAGGGAGTAGAGGTAGGATTTTACACAAATGAAATGAGTGTTTGAGAGGAATCTCCTGGAGTCACGTATGTTAGTGTATATCAGCAGATGCCAAATACACCATTGAAACACATGCACACATATATGCACAACTCTTCTGCATAATCTGAGATAGCAGCACAGGAGACAAGTGTTATTTTCACCCCTGAGAAAGATGGCACCGAGAACACCTGCAACCACAACAGAACAAGCCTTCGCATTCTGCCAGCAACTTCACACAGATACATACGCAACCTCACGCTCAAACTGTTGACATTGAATACTGACATAATATATGTCTCTAAAACAGCTGCTTTTATACTGTCTATGGAGCCTCTCATCACAAAAAGACATTTTTCTAATTGAAATAAAGTCATTTTCTTTACAAATTTCACTCACCAGATATTTCAACATTAAGGTATTTTACTGCCAAGATGAATAGGGTCCTACCTGAGCCTCGCTTGGACACAACCTTTAAGCTCCTAATCACTGTAGCATAGAGGAGAAACTGGAGAGGAATAGGTGCTTTCATTTTTTCCCCGTCTCTGTGTCCTGCAAGAAAATAAGAGAAAGAAGGAAGGGTTTAACATGTATAAATGATTCTTAAGTGATCACATCAATTATTTCATCAAGTCAAAAAAATGAAAAACTAAGGCTGTAAAAAAAATTGCATTTAAGATACTGTGATGTCCACAGTCAGTACCGCTTATGCATAGCCCCTCCCCTCCGCTAGAGGCCGCCAGGAACTGAGAAATGGGGACTTTAATTATGACACCGGTGTGTGGGTTTTTCCCTGGCCGGGTCATCTGTAAGAGTTCCCAGCCGGTCGGGGATTTAGTAATAATTGTGTGTAGGTGTTCATTGGTTCTGGGTTGTGCACGTTTTGGTATAAAGAGTTCTTGAGTTCGGGTGGAAGATGTCAGTCCACCCTCACATTCCCCTCACCTTCCCCCTGGTGTGTACCTGTCCTTTGTGTTGGTTGTTGGAAGTGTTCTGGTCATCATGCCATTTTGTGTTTGTTTTGAAATAAAGCTATTATGAGGAAAATGGAAATCCGCGCCTGCACCTCCTTCCTGGACAGGTATGCACCACCCGTGACAGATACAGCCTCATTTCAGGTAACTGAGATGTCTATCAGCTTGCTAGCTAACTAGTAGCACTAAAACACATTCACGTGCTGATATTTTCAATTAAACCACAACAAATGGCAGACATCTATTTTTTTATAACTGACTGTAGCTTTAGTGCCTTGAAGTCTGTTTATGAGTCTGCTGTGTGTTTTGCTCTGTGTTTGTTTCTCTGTGTTTTGTCCCTTTAATGTGCTACATTAAAATCCCACATTTAGAGTCACTGTTTGTAGAAGTGCAACATTTAGATTTAGAGCGCAACATTTAGTTTTTGTTTAACACATTTAGCTCTAAATGTGTGAAAATTGCGTTAAATGATGAATAAATGACACCTCTAGATTTAAGCTGTTTGTACAAACGGCACCATTTAGAGTCGCCATTTGTAAAAGTGCTACATTAAAATCCCACATTTAGAGTTGCCGTTTGTAAAAGGGCAACATTTAGATTTAGAGCGCAACATTTAGTTTTAAACACATTTAGCTCTAAATGTGTGAAAATTGTGTGAAAATTGTGCTAAATTATGAAAAAAAAGACATCTCTAAATTTGATAAGCTGTTTGTACAAACGGCACCATTTAGAGTCGCCGTTTGTAAAAGTGCTACATTAAAATCCCACATTTAGAGTCGCCGTTTGTAAAAGTGCAACATTTAGATTTAGAGCGCAACATTTAGTTGAAACACATTTAGCTCTAAATGTGTGAAAATTGTGTGAAAATTGTGATTAATTATGAAAAATGACACCTCTAAATTTGTTAAGCTGTTTTTACAAACAGCACCTCATATCACACCACATGTTTTTTATGGTCAAAAAAAAATCTATTTAGTTATCCTGGCTTTTAAATATTTTTTTTTAAATTACGCCCTTTTAAATCTCAAAAATTATAAATTAGACTTTTAAATGATGATTTTTAAAAGTTTGAAAATTCTGATTTTACACAACAGATAATAATTTAAAAAACGGCTCCTGTGATGTATGTAGCCTCGCCTGTCAACTCAAACACACAGAAGCTCCAAATAAGTGCATCCTTTTAGATATGGTGGTGTTTTAGCAGCAGTGTGCTATATTGTAAGGGTTAGTTGAGTAAAGGCTCAAAAATTTCTCGCCCACAGTGGTTTTTGTCTTTTTCCCGGCCCCTTATTCGTGATGTCACAGACTCTCTATCCAACACACATTTTAAAGGCAACTCAGACAACTCAGCCCAACTTTTTTTTTCACCAGGTTACCTGCCAAATAAAGACAATGACGAAACCCATTAAATTCAATCAAATTTTTTTGAGGTGTTACGTCCCTCCAGGCGTTTGCCAGGACCTCCAATGGGCCCGTTAAAACAAGCTGAAAAACAGGGTCCCCAATAAACACATCTGTGTGCCAAGCCCATTTTCTCACTAACAGTGAATCTTAAAGAAAATATCCACAGGCGCTGTCCCTCATTTCACTCTCCGGTCAGACCAATTCATTCAAACCGGCCAGTGAAGGGTCAGCCTGCTGCTCAGCCACCAACTCCCTATGGGACACAGACACAGGGAAATCAGTCAGAGGCAAAGAAAATTTCTCTAACAGCTTGCTCTCACCAAGCTGAGAGTGTGGCTCAGACTCAGCACGTGTTACCGCACAAACTACAAAAGTGTAAGGAAAGTTTTGTGCACATTCATCTAGCCCAGACTGCACTAGAGGCACAGGATCCACAAGGGGTGGAGTAACATTAGGCCAGACCTGAGCGCCTACCAGGTCATTCCCGAGAATCAAAGAGATCCCTACAACTGGCAATGTTGGGCACACCGCGCGTGCAGCCTCACCCCGAAACAAGTCACAATCAAGCATTACTTTATGAAGGGGCACATGCAAAAGATTTAAGCTCGTTCCCTGAACTGGCACTGAACTGCCCAATTCAGAGTTTTTAGACAAAGGCAACACACCAGCTTTAATAAAAGAGTCAAATGCCCCCGTGTTTCTCAAGATTTGAACTGACATTCTCACATCACAGCCAACCATAGACATAAACCCTGTTCTAATGAATGGAAAATAAGAATCAAGTGCAGTGACCCAAGTGAATGCAGTGAATGTTTTAACTGCGACTTGCCATTAACAGCAGCAGATGCTTTACCACAACCAGGTGCAGCCAAGCCAGCACCTTTAGGACATGAACCTGGAAGAGGTTTATTCTTACTAGACTTGAGCATGTAGCAATCAGCCTTCCAGTAGCCAAGAGTGACAAATTTTATCTGCCTCACCTGAACCACTAGGCCCACTAACAGGCAGAAGGGCAAAATCCTCAGCAGGTGCGCTACCACCATCACTGGATTGAAAACGGCACACAAGAGGGGTGTTCTGATGGATTAACACATAGTCATCAGCAAGAGTGGCTGCTTCAGCGGCAGTGCGTACCTTCTATTCACAGACATTGTCACACTGGCATTAGGAATGAGAGGGAGAGAAGGTGAAGCCCAAGTGTAGCGTGGCGGATGAGCCCAGTTGCGGAAACACACGAAGGAGCTGGTGAACCACGCGCTTTGTTCTGAGAACGCTCCAACAGGAGTAGGGATTCCCACCAAGGAACCCGCGTTCTCACACACACACAGGGAAGGGTAGATAAGGTTGGCAGGGTTGGCTAAAGTACTCACGGTACCGTGAAGAGGGCACAAGGTTGAGTCGCACATGAAAGGTCTGGGTATCGGATGTCATCTGATTTCCTGTTTAAATACCCTCTGCGTGCGTTACCATCATGCGCCCTGGTGTGTGTGACAGACATAAGTAGCAACATGATGGGGAACAGAGTTTTTAAACTGTTTGAGCACAATTAGATCACAAAGACCATCAAAATCTGTGACCTCAACGGAAGCACACCAGCAATTAAAATAAATTGTTAAATCCCGAGCAAATTCTAGATGGCTCTGTTTTGGACCTCTTTTCCACGATCTAAATTTCTGCGGGTAATGTTCAAGAACATGCTCACATGCCTTCAGCACCGCTGATTTTAATGCACAAGCAGAATTGGGCCAACTCCACACATCAGCTAATCATTCAAACAAAAGGAAAAACGTGTCAGGATCACTTTCAGAAAATTTAGGCACTAAGCGAAAATTTCCGCGAACATCAAAATTAAGTGGATCAGACTGATCAACACTAGACTGAGAGCCAGGGCTTAACCTAGGCACCAATGGAATTTTACTCTCACGGATAAGCTGGAGTTTATGCTCTAGGTCTAAACGTGTCTGTTCAGTCTCCTGACGCAACTTTTTAGTTGCCAAATAATTTTCAAACACGGCATTTACCTTATATTTTTCATGCTCCATATGTAACAACAATAACTCTTTACGTTGTTCAAAACTCAAACCCTCCACTGCCATAGACAGAGAAGAAGTAACATTAACAGGTTCGCGCTCAACTAAAATCCCTACAGCAACCAAATTATTTTCAATAATTGCCTTAACCTTATCCTTTACAAACTGACTACTTCTGTAATGTTCTGCTAACTTGAGCAGCTGATCTTTTGTACACTGATCTAATATGTCCTCAGACGCTGCGGCCTAGCTCTTCATGCAGTTACTAGTGATGGGAAATTCAGTGCAAAAACCCAGTAGGGAGAAAAAGTAACTAGAAACTGGCGACTTCTCTCACACCGTACACTCCCCAGACAACTGCTCTGACTGCTTTCACCACAACACTAAACACAACCCCAACACAGTCCAAAAGGGAGAGCGCTGCTTCGCCTAACAAGGGACATACATTGCTTAAAACTCAATAAACAGTGCTTAAGTCAAACACTTACTTACCTTAATCGTTGCGCACAGAGGTCGAGCTTTCAAATAACACAGTTTAACGCATTTAAATTAAAAAAACTACCAAGTGACGTAACGTATGACGACACGCCATTCACAAATTCGACCCACAGCACTTGCAAACCAAAAAAAAAAAAAAACAATAATTACGATGTCCAAATCAGAACACTAAACAATTTAACACGAACAAATGATTCCCTAAATCCGCCAAGCCCCCATTTTGTCATGACCCGGCTCAAAGGCCATGGCAAAAACAAAGGACGCAGTGTTTAAAGCCAAAATAACAAGTCATTTGTTGTAATAAATATCACAAATAAAGACAAACAAAACCAAAATGTAGAGTATGGAAGTCAGTAAACTCAGTAATATAAGGAAAAGAGAAGGGGGCCAAGCACTGAGCCTTGGGCAACACCGGTAGTAAGTCTTCATGGGGACATAAATCCTTTCTATAAGGGCCACTCCTTTTCTTCCTATCACAGACACAAACAATGGGGCATGCAAACAGCATTACTAAATACTTGACTCGTTGGTTTCAGCTCAGTATAATCATGATTACAAATTTTTAAATCACTACAGAATCTAACAAAGTATGTGTTATAAACAAGAAATTACAGTAGTGTAAAAAAGTGATGTGTATTTTAGCTGTCAGATGAAAATCTCTAAGAGTTAACATTCTAGATGGATAGATAGATAGATAGATACACAGAAACTTTATTGATCCCTTAGGGAGGTTCCCTTTGGGAAATCCAGGCTCCAGTTAGCACCGTAGGACATCTTATAAAAACCATACACACTTCAACAAAAAATATTCTGAAGGGATAGAAAGAAAAACAAGGGGATAAAGTGATAGCGATTGAGTAATAAAGTGACATGGTGTGATAAGTGTGATAAGTGATAAAGTGACAAGTGACATCTGTGCATTGTGCGATAGGTACCAGTTAAAAGAGGTAGCTGCAATTAAGATGGTAGATATACAGTAATAATAAATATTGAACTGACATGAATAGTGAATCGTATTGACAAGCACTGAGTCTATAGTTATTGGGTGTTATATGTTATGTGATAGACCTGCGTTAGACCTTTCCTCTGTAGTGTCCTGAGTCCTCCCCCTGGCCCCCTGCCCCCTACTACACACTATGGAGTTATATAGTTTGATGGCACGAGGGATAAAGAAGTTACACAGTCTGCTGGTGTTACTATTCGGGAGTAGCAGCCTGTCACTGAACAAGCTTCTCTGATTACTGATGACAGTGTGCAGAGGATGGCTGACATTGTCCAAAATGGCCAGCAGTTTTTTAATGTTCTCATCTCTGCCACTGTCGCTAGTGAATCCAGTTTCATGCCGACCACAGAGTCTGATCAGTTTGTCCAGCCTGGAGGAGTCTCACCACAGCGTGGAAGAGGACAATGGCTACCACAGACTGATAGAACATCCACGGGAGTTTCCTGCAGATGTTGAATGAGTGCAGTCTCCTCAGGAACTGGAACCTGCTCTGACCCTACCTGCAGAGGTGGTCAAAGTTGTTAGCCTAGGCCAGCTTGTCATCCAGCACCAGCACAAGGTAACTGCATCTGCTCACAACCTCAACACTCCTCCCCTCAATCTGGAATGGGTAGGGGGAGGGTCTAGACTTTCTAAAGTCTGTTACCAGTTCTGTGGTTTTCGAGGTGTTGAGCTGCAGATGGTTTGTGTGGCACCAAGTGGCAAAGTCCCTTTTCATCCAGCACCAGCACAAGGTAACTGTAGCTGCCCACAACCTCAACACTCCCCCCCTCGATCTGGAACAGGTGGGGGGGATGGTCTAGACTTCCTAAAGTCTTTTACCAGTTCTTTGGTTTTCGAGGTGTTGAGCTGCAGATGGTAGTGTGGCACCAAGTGGCATAGTCCCTCACCAGGTTCCTGTACTCCACCTCCTGGTCATCCCTGATGCACCCTATGATGGCTATGTCATCAGCAAACTTCTGAATGTGACACGAATCAGAGTTGTAACTGAAGTCTGAGGTGTACAGGGTAAAGAGGAGGGAGGATAGCACAGTCCCTTGTGGTGTTCCTGTGTTGCTCCTCACAGTGTCAGAGATGATGTCTAAAGACACTTGAACAATCCAGGAATAAGATCCATACTGTGGCACTCCCCTTGTCCAGATGCGTGTGGGCACGATGCAGGAGATGCAGTATGGCATCCTCCATGCCAGCCTTAGTGCGGTATGCGAACTGTAGATGGTCCTGTGCATGCATGACCTGTGGTCTGAGGAGACTGAGAGAGAGCTGCTCAAGTGTCTTCCTCAAACGTGACGTGAGTGCCACAGGCCTGTAGTCATTCATCTCACTGGGCCGGTTCTTTTTTGGAACGGGAACAAGGCAGGATGTCTTCCACAGGGTGGGCACTCTTCTTAGCTGTAGGCTAAGACTGAAGACATAATGTAGAGGCTTTCCCAGTTCGGTGGCACAGGTAGTTAACAACCGGGGAAACACCTTACCTGGACCAGCTGCTTTCCAGGAACAAAGCTTCCTCAGCTCGCTCGTGTCCTGGTCCATTGTGATGCATGGAGGGGGAGGGAGGGGTCATCCCTGGTGTGTCTGTTGGGGGAGGAGCAGGTGTCTGCAGTGGGGGTGGATGTGGGCATGGAAGCAGGGGAGGGGACTGGTTGAAGCTGTTGAAAAAGTTATTGAACTTGTTTGCCCTCTCTACTGTCCCCTCCTCTGAGCTGCTCTTGGCTTTGTGGCCTGTGATGGTTCTTACTCCATCCCAGACCTCTCTCATGTAGTTTCCCCACAGCTTCTGCTCCACCTTCCTCCTATAGTTCTCTTTCGCCTCCCTAGACACACCTTCACCTCACGGTGCTGTCTCTGTGGCCTCCTTGTCCTTCCTTCTGTTTGCTGCCTTTTTTTTGTTGAGCACTGCCTTCACTTCACACAGTCTCCTGGGTTTATTACTGGGGAAACAGCGCACAGTTTTAGCAGGGGAGAGTACTCCATCAGGCAGTGTGTCAGTTCATCAGTGTCCTCGCTGTGTGGACTCAGAAATACACTCCAATCTGTTGTTTCAAAGCAGTCACAGGGCATTCCCTGTTTGTGGGGACCAATTCCTGATAGAGCATTTTGTGGCTGACTGTCTTTGCACCAGGGGGGGTATACTGTGGCTGCAGGTAGACCAGATTGTGGTCAGACTTTCCCAGTGGGGGGAGGGGGGTGGCCCTGTAGGCGCCCCTTAGATTTGCATGCAGTAAGTCAAATGTCCTGTTTTTCTTAGTTGGACAGTCCACAAACTGGTGGAGTGCAGCTACAGTGGAGTCCAGGGTGATATGGTTGAAATCACCCAAAATTGCAATGAAAGCCCCTGCATGTTGTGTCTGCAGCCTTGCTGTGGTTGAATGTATTTTCTCACAGGCAGTGGCTGCATCAGCTTTTGGCAGAACATAGACACAGATGGCGATCACGTGACTGAACTCCCTCGGTAGATAGTACGGCCAAAGGCTAATGGCTAGCATGGCAACATAAGACCAACTTCACTGAAACATATCCAGGGTTACTCCATCGGTTGTTGATGTAGATGATCAGTCCCCCACCTTTGCTCTTCCCGCAGGCTTTGGTGACCCTGTCGGCTCTCACTGAGGTGAATCCTGAAAGGTCCATGTTAGCATTCATGTCAGTTCAATATTTATTATTACTGTATATCTACCATCTTAACTGCAGCTACCTCTTTTAACTGGTACCTATCGCACAATGCACAGATGTCACTTGTCACTTCTCCGTGAACATAAACAAGCTGCTCTCTCGGTAGATGCGCTGGTTGGTGAATGCAGACAACTCATCCATCTTGTTTGTCAGTGCATTGACATTCCCCATCATTATGGAGGGAATTGATGGCTAGCTTAGCTTTAGCCTTAGCAACGGCCTTGCACCCTTGATATTTCCACCTTAGCTTGGCCGGTACATTGTACCGCATTCCGGGTCTCGCCATCTACTTCAGAGCAAGGAGTTTCTCCCTCGAGTAAAGTCTGGTTTGTTCCACTGATAAAAGTTGCATATCCACAGGATATAGGAATGAAACTATGCTTGCTATAGCGAGCAAGAATGGTGCAGAAAAATAGTGTAGTGTAAAAACGTAGAGAAAGTGAGAAGAAACCAATAGAAACAAAAACACAGTGCAGTTAAGCTACTACTGTCTGTAGTTTGGAGGTAGCTTTGAATATGTAAATAAAAACTACCAAAGAAAGTATTTGTTAATATTATTAATAATAATGTAATTAAATGTTATTCTTTCGGTTATAATCAAAGCAAATGTAAACTTCATGTTTTATTAAAGATTGGAAATCAAACAGGATAAAATGTTCAAGCCTATATTGAATCAAATTTATCAGATTAACCTACTGATCTTTCTTTTACACACTGTAACTTCATATATGCTGACACAAATATTTTTCAAATTCTTTTCCACTACATAAATGAAGAACACAGGAACAGATTGATGTTTTGTTCATCATCATTATTTTAGTGGGCTTCAAACAGCACAGCTTTTTCTTCATAAAGCTTAAGTCTGTAATCATATGTATACTTTCCGGTAAAGCTGCACATTATATTAATGCATTATTGTAGTTTGGTACATGTTTAGATCCATTCAATATATCTAGTACAGATATGACAATGAACCACAAACATTGTCAAGCCATGGAAAGAATAAACTAGCATTTAATAAACCACTACAACTCAAAACAGATATACATCACTTTTAGAGAGAACACAGAGTGTGGTGTTGGCTGATGGGGAAACGAGGGTACCTGTGGGGGTAGGGGAGTGTGGTGATGGGTCTTAAGTCACAATTTACCTCAGTGGACAGTGGTGATGCCATTCCAGAACTGGCAGGCATCCAAAAATGACAGCACAGGCTCTCTGAGTGGACCATTGTGCAGGGCTTTTTTCACCACCCTTTGCCCACTCACTCACCCTCCGCACTTGCAGCAGTCCAAATTGCCTCCTGATTAGCTGCCCCTCTGGCAGGGTACAAACATTTATACAAAAGCATATAAGAAAGGGGTAGGCTGCCCATCTTGCCTCCTCCCTTGAGTGATTAGAGGCCCATAAGGTGACATCTGAGCACTCTAATCACCCAACCACACTACTTCCAGCTTTGCAAGGCAGAACACTCTGACATTTACAAGAAAGAGGGGTTAAAATACATCTGCAGACAAGTGAGTTTTCACTGATTCAACCACTAACACTACCTTCTGTAATATGGAGAAAATTAGATTAGTGAGAACAGGAATCAGGTGGTGGAGATTTGTGATGTGGAATGCATAAACAAGGATTAAAGGCTTTGTGATATGATAGAATTCAAAATGCGACAAAATGACATTTCCCGAAGTGCAAGCAAGTGCTCGCACAGGAGTTTCATTTGAATATGCAAGACACTCTGCTGTTGTTTCCAAGGAAACCGATCTTGCTGTTAATTGTAGAGATGGAAGTTACAGTGCTGGAGGTCGACAGAGTGGGAAAAAGAGAGAGGAAATGTACAGTGAAGAACTGTCCTTCCAAGTACTGTGAGTCTTTTGTCCATCAGCAACACATCATAGGCTACTGGAGGACACTGTGAATGAATGCAGTTTCAATCACACATGCTTTTTTCCCCACAGTACCTTTTCTTTGGTATGGAGGGTGATGGGTAACTCTGCGGTAGGAATGGATGACAACAGAACACAGTCTTGCTAACCAGGCCCGGCGCCACGGGGGGGCGTAAGGGAGCGTCGCCCCCTCAGCGGGATAATGCCGCCCCCTCTGTTAAAATAAGCCCTAATTGAACTTTTAAAAAAATTACTTT
>JBBIGA010000040.1:556264-573705 GCA_037576975.1 Alestes dentex
AAAAAACATTTACATGCCCATTTTTTTTATTTTGTGTTCGTCTTTCTTGAGGAGTGTCAGTTCAGTTTGTCAGGTTTGTCTTTTATAGATGCAAGTATTGACCTGAACAGCTTTGCCTTGTCATGTCGGGCGTGCTAGAAGGACACAAGTGCAAGAATCAGTTTTCTTGTAAAAGGGGTTTTAATGAACACAATTCGAGGGGTTGGGCTCGCTGAGCTCCAAACGAACATAAACTTCACACAGTAGTAATACAGGGCTATTCCTGGAGGATTAAATTAATCCCGACGTTGAGAAAGTCTTTGTGTGCCTGTGCCCGCTCCTCTCTCGCGCGAAATTCGCTCTTGTTTCTTTATCTGAACATCAGAACCGTGCTGTTCTCCTGTAGGCCCGGATCAGCCTGCACTCCAGCCAGACTGGGGCTCCGAACTCCGGCGGCTCTAAAGAACCATTCACTTCATACCGATCAGAGCAACCGACTCAGAAAGTCTTTGTGGATGCACCCCCTTAAAAATTTCGGCATTGCGCACTTTACAAACGGCTTTCTGCGTGTCTTTCTTAGATATATCGAAATGCGCCCACACGGCAGACATGCTGACTCTAATCCAATCAGACGCCTGCAGGCTGCGGTTGTGTTATCATTGCATCATCACTGTTTCAGTCGCGTTAAAGAAACATTTTCAGTGCATCCCTAATATATATATATATATAAATGTAATCAAATCAAATATTAAATCAAATATAAAACCAAAGCCATTTGCCACTGCAGGGCATTCACGTTCTATCTAGTTTGTTATAGAAAAACAAGATACCCTCAGAGTCCAGAACATGGGGGGCGGGACCATTATAGCAGCTGCAAATGAAAGTCTTTATGAAAGCCATATGAAATTTCATTTTAAACTCAACTCCATACATTACCCATGCAAAGGCAAACCCGTATTTGTACTGTACAGTTTACAATGAAATCCCGCAGTGCTAAACCATAAAATACTGATATTATCCCTGTATAGACTGTTCTGTAATTCATGCATACGTGTTTTCTTTGGTATGCGCTGTCATCTTCTTTGGTATAAGCATTAATTACAGTAATAAAAATACAGGGCTTTAGGAACAAAATTAAAAACACGTGAACACTCGAGACGCTCCACGGGGGAAATTCTGGAATGCCACTGCGTCAAAGGGCAGCAGCCGATCAGCAGCAAGGAGAAATAAATAGCTAAGAAATAGTGCTTAGCAATCCAGCACGAGGACGAGGAGGCATGGCGGGTGAGGCCCGGACATCACAAAAGTAAAAAAAAAATGTGGAAGACATCTGCAGTTTCCGCATTAGTGCGGGGGTTTCAGCGAACAGTTATTAGTTCGGTTCTCAGAAAAAATCCGCGTTGGACTGCTGATCAGTGTTAAAGTGGGGGTTTACTGTATCTCAAAATTTAAGATCAATACACACACACACAGTCCTTTCGAACTGCCTTAGTCTGAGCTCTTCCTGTGCATGGAATCTGAACAGGGTACAGAAAAATTAAACATAATCAAGAGCACTGATTCAATGTACTCCTGTCCTAGGGGGGAGTAAGAGAGTCCTTCGGTTACAGCCCCAAAACTTTTTGTTGATATGAAAGGGCAAAATACACAGCAGGAGCGAGCAGCCGGGGCACAGAGGGAGTCTCCACTGCCAAACATATGTTTAATGAAATCTAAGCGAACCCCGCCCAAATCTCTCAAAAAAACCTGCAGTACTGAAATTCAGTACCTGAATTATTAAGCTCGTTCGTTTTTTATGGCCTATTATGCTCCCATTATAAGTGGATGACACTGGTGCCCAGAACGTACTCCTTGCCATTTTTAGATTTTCAGACAGGCTAAACATGTTTCTGACACTCCTCAAGAAAGACGAACACAAAATTAAAAAAAATGGGCATGTAAATGTTTTGAAAAGGCAGAACCATTGTGGCCATGCAGGATTGGAAAATGGTCCAATAGGTTTGTGCCCAAGAAGACACAAAGCTATAAAATTAAAGCGGCCCTGATGTGTCAACACACCACAACCCAGCACAGCACACAATGTGAACAATGTTAAATTCTTTCTCTGCATTTAACCCATTCACCAAGTAAAGCAAGGGGCTGCCACCAACGAGGGGTGCCCGGGAGCAGTGTGTGGGGATGGTACCTTGCTCAAGGTTACCTCAGTGATGACACTAGCAGCGCTGGAATTCAAACTCACAACCTTCTGATTGCAGGGGCAACTCCCTAACCACTAGGCCACCAGCTGCCACAGCTTCATTTAAATAAATTCCTTTCTTACCTGCCTCCCTTATACAAACTGAATTACCTTTATTGTGTATGTGTATGTGTGTGTGTGTGTGTGTGTGTGTGTGTGTGTGTGTGTGTGTGTGTTTGTGTGTGCTACATAGAGCGGATCACACCCAGTAGTGTTCTGGGATTTTTTCAACATTGAATGCACTTCTAGTCTGCACTATTAGACACATCTAACCTGTTGGTCCACCTTACAGATGTAAAGTTATGACCATCTGATACTGCGCTGTCTATGTTAATTATCCTCTAAACCCCAATCAGTGGTCATATACAGTGGGAGGATATTTTTTGCTAGTGTACCATTCTCGGCCTGGCAGTGACCTGGTGTTCAAAATCACCAGGCTGTTTTTAGAGAGATTCCAATAGAACTTCATGAACTTCAATTGCTTTGTTTACTACAAAGATCCTTATGAAAGTGCAGAGTTCTAATGAAAAACTCCAGACAACGTCAATGGAATTAGCTGAATTAAAAAACATGTTATTAAAAGAGAAAACTAAGAAGTTTTAAAAACAATATTAAACTCTACACAACGAAATACATAAAAATGGCCATGTCTGTCAGATTCCATTTCTTACTATAAGATGCAAATTGCCAACTAATCATTATCAGTGTATCAGGAAATGTGTATTTTAATAAAGGTTTTAACCAAGTTTGCTTGATTAATTGTGACAACCCTAATACAACTAATCTAATTCAAGACTAATCTTCAACTAGTCCAAAACTGCGTGGAGGTTGTGACTGTACCAGACCAAAGTAAATGCTTAAGTCAGATTTCCATTTCATCTACCTTGAGATAACCTCATGCTACATGAACCAAAGCAACAAGGCCTCTTAATGTAAATCAACACAGAGTAACTTCCTGTACCAATGAAGGGGGACTTTACACCAACCCCCTGCTGAGAGCCAGTCAAGCATAGAGACTCCCATTGACTCATTAGTGCAAAGTGACAGAGAAGGCTGCCCCCCCACCCCCCTACCCCCAACACACACACACACACACACACACACACAGGTACAGATGCATGCAGGCCTGGCACTGAGCAGGATGTGGAGCTCCTCTGATTTATAACTCCTGCACTCGCAGCACTGGTGCATTATTCTATCATCCATCATAGAGCAGCTAAATCTGAGAGAAGCTGACCACATCAGTCATCCCTCAGTACAACCAGTACAAACGATGCTCATGCCAACGACTGTGGAAGAATGTTGTTTATATGCCGTGAATAATTTCAAATCAGCTTGTTATATAAGACAAGACTTTGTTTTTAGAATAACAGCTGGCCCTATGTGAAGTACTGCTGCTAGAGGGAATGTGGTCATTTCAGCACATGCTCTCAGCTACAGGCTTCAAGTCCTCAATTCAGAGAACTGGAAGCCTTTATTATTGTGGTGGCAGCTTGTCCAGCTAAGACCTTGAGTTGTAAAAATAATAGAGAAGAAGGAAAATAATAAAAGAGAAATGTCACCACATATTTTTCATCTTAGCATCCCTCTCTGGGTGATCTGATTGACAGATCTGGCTTCCTGGTCCTTATTATATGGTAAATAAAGCTGAAGATTTCTACACAAACATGCAAGCACAAAAGCATCTCCCTGAGCAAGAGAAGGCTCCAAGGAGCAGCAGAGCCTGAATGAACAACCACTGTTGCACTCTCGTGTAATCAGGTAAATCATTCTAAACAATGCACATCAGTCTCCCAAGAGCACCTCAGATAGAAAAGTAAAACAACTTTCTCCCAACAAACAGGCAGCCTGCATCATTTAACTGAAAAACAGTATGGACACCCCTTTCACATTTTGTACATTTTCTAACCAATAAAAAAATTAACATCACCACTGCATGGTAGGGCTGCTTGATTGTGGGTAAAATCAGAATCAGAAATATTTTGGTCAATATGGAGATCAACACAGCCGCTAAACCTGGCAATTAACAGGTGAAATGAAATGGGTCTGAGCAAAGTCACCAAACTGTGCTGGACACCAGCTCTCCAGGACTGAGTACAGAACTGAGAATATCTGCTGTATGCAATATACAAAAATAATACATAAAAATGAATTAGACCAAAATAATTAGATTTTATTCATTATATTGAACATCTAATTTTATATTTTTTGTCTGTCTGATGTTGATGTAGGGATGCGTATGTATATATAACTAATAAATAAAAATACATTAAGATCAGCCATGTTGTAGCACTTCCATTACCTCCTGAAAACTACCAAACCTACACTCCATATATAAAAATATTAATTAAACTAGATTTTTTAGAGATTTGTATCTTTGAGTCTCCTTCAGTAAAGTGAACAAATCTTTCTTGAAATCATTAGTTCATTTCTTTCACTGGAACTAGTGTTGTGCTGTGGCCATGATATGATGCTCACAAATATAAATCAATACCAGGTTCATTTGCTGCAAAATTGTTCTATCCTTATCTTGTTTTCATAATTGCATCATCGTAACTGAAGATAAAATGTGATTAACTGAGCAGCCCTACTAACTGGAATAAGCTTAAATGTCATATTTAAACCTTAATGCACTATTATGGCTTGCTAAATTTGAATTTAACATATTGGGAAGAATGATGCCCTTTAAATCACTACTTGAACAACCAAGCAAACAAAAAAACAGACAATTCTGTTGGGGTCCCTGTTTTTCTCTATGTGTACAAACACCCATGCACTCACACAGAGTACAAGCTCACACATAAGTACAAAATCCCCAGTTTTCATAGTACTAGAGCAGTACAAAAGAAGGTGCAAAAGAGAAACATCTGTTGGGCTGCTACCTGGTGCTGTTTTCAAAGGAAAAAGGGCTATTCCTATTCACATCTACAGTTCCACACAATTGCCTTTTGACATCTCTCTGTCCCGCAGGGAAAGTGTGCTGACTGGAATGAGACAGCCTAGAAGACGAGTGGTGAGGCACTGAGGCAGAATGGCTGATGTTAGGTGTGTTTTGTGCAGGGGAAAGGGGTGGCGAAACCCTGACTGCCCACCAAACAAATTCAGAAACATTCATTTTATGGCATGCATTGGCAATGTCAGATCCATGCATATAGTCAACATAATCAAAATAATGAGCACAGATTTTATGAAGCAAGAATTGGTACAGACAAAACGGTGATGGGAGAGTAAGGGCAGCAGGTGTCCAGTTCAGGAATTAGTTCCAATCACAAAAATAAAACAGAGTTGTCAGTTTATAGGCCATACCTTCCTATTTTCATTGTCCACTTAATCAGGTACACCTAACACTTACCATATATGTTTACAATTATTAACTGTAGTAACAGCAACATTATAGTGACATGGTTAAGGACAATGTAAATTGGCTGCTACAATGGTGGCTGACAGTGCCAAAGTGTTACAACTAGAACAATTTCATCAAACACAGCCTGATCCAGGTTTGAATTAAATGGGGATTCTAAACTGAAAAAAAACTTTTTAGGTCTTATGCTGTGTCAGGAACATATACTGTATTGCTATATTTGGCCTAGGATTCAGTGCTGTAGCCCATGCAGCACAGGGATTTTGAGAAGCATGTAAAAAAGATGTACTGAGTCAACGTAATTCAAATTAGGGTTGGGCAATATGGGTAAAAATGTTACTCCAATAAAAATGTGCATATCAGAATGTATTATTGTTCATAAATGAATATTATTCATAGATATTAAATATTTTTTCAAGTTTATAGGCTGATTTTTTAATTCTCTCAATTAATACACTAAATTATTACATTAATTTTTATTTTGAAAATTCAGGAAGCCAATGTTTGAACAAAAAATGGCAAAACTGAACGCAGATTGTGGAAACCAGAGTAAAAAGAAATTATAAATGGCCAAACTGAAGTTTGATCTGTCTTTGTGATCACAGTCTTTTCTTCATCGCCAGTAGCTCAAACAATGCTTTGCAGTAGGGAATGGGTGAGTGAGCCCTTTGACATGCAAACCTAAAATCACTGACTGGCTAATGTCACATTTATTTCTGCTGTGTAACAGACTGTTAGATTTATCCATATTATGTATAAATGTCCAATGCTTATTATTGTTTTGACATTTAATTGGTTATAGTGAGCCAGGTATCAGTTAGAAATAGGCTTGTTGTGAGGTCTGCTTTCACTTACAGTCATACCTCCCTGAGAACACCCAATCTCATCTGATCTCAGAAGCTAAGCAGGGTTGGACCTGGTTAGCACTTGGATGGGAGACCACCTGGGAATACCAGGCGCTGTAAGCTTTTTCACAAGACATGTTTTTTGCTCAAGTCACCTGATTTCTCAATGTTTTCAACACTGTTTTATCTTCTAATCCTAATTCGGTGGTGTACATAATTTGCACATGAATCAAATATGGAACCTAATAACATGTTACACCAGTTGATCAACACCAAGGATTTTTTACTGCTTAAATCTTTAAACAAAATTCAGGAATATCATTTAAAACAGGATAATGTGAATGTCTGCGGCATATCTTATTGTTAAAGGACCCCTGGTGCGCAGAGGTGGGAAATCTCTGTTACTAACATTTAGCCTGATAAACAATCATTTTCCCCTATCAAACTGATAAAACTGCTGCACACAAGCACAGCTAGCCAGAGGTGAGATTCTGAGAGCTATGGTGCGTTTACATTAGACAGTGTGCGTACTTCTGTGGGCACTCACTGATATACAATAAAAACTCATCTGCATTGCATATCTAAAGCAGATTCTATGGCCTAAAATGTTGCTTTTTGTCAGCAGAATTGTTCAGTGGTGTTCTCTCCTACTAGCTTGCTGAAACATCACTGATATTCTCATCTGCATCCCCTGACAATGTGTCATTTGTGGGACCACTAAGGAGTCTACTGAGAGACATTTAATATAAACACATTTGACTGTCTCTTTCAGCAGTACCAGACAATTATGTCTGGAATACGCACAACTTTGCTGTGGAATCAAATATCATCTGATTCATTGCATTTTCTATGCATGACTAATCAACAAGAAAGCACGACCCACCGAAGTAAGTCTGGTTACTTGATTTGCCTTTGGTTATTTAACGCACAAGCAGAAGATGACTAGCTTGTATGAAAACCACCCTCCCCCTTCTACCAATTCAGAGGGATGATTGCACTGCCACTGCTTATTAAGTCACTACGGTCACCAGAAAAATGGGTCACTCTTATTCCCTGCAACTTTTGTACAAACACACAAACTGTTAACAAGCTGTTAACCCACTGATTATAAACACCATTAGGTTTAGGAGTAAAATAGGGTTTTGGGTAAGTTGAGCAGATAATTGGAGTCTGACTTTGTTTTAATAGTGATTCCCTTAGAGAGTTTGGAATTCTGTTCTGAATGTACACGCCTAGATAATTGTACATCCAACATAAAGGCAGTACTGTGCTTTTTTTCATAGAAAATGCTCTTTCCCTCTCTCTCTCTCATCTCTCTCTCTCTCTCTATCTATTGTGTGGCATCACTCTCATAGACATGAAGTGTTGGTCAGTGTTAAGTTATCTGTGCTGCAGAGACAGCTATAGCCTTCAGCTGATACCACAATAAATCCAAGGTTTCTTTCCAAAAGCTTCTAGATTGTGAAGGAAGGAGTATAGGAGTAATGTGCTTTGTATCATACAGAAAACCTACATAAACGAGTAACCAGCATCGCCAATGGCAAATGTGAGCAGGCAGAACAATCCTTCAGGAAATTCTGACTTTTTTTCCTTAGAGCTAATAAACTTTCCATTATCTTTTGCACATATGTGCTTTGTCTAACAGTACATGATGCACACACTAGCTTCATATCACAGGCAGGGAGACGCTTGCAGGTTGATCTATTGGAAGAAAAAAAAAAAGCGGCTTTTGGTGGCAGTAAAAAAGGATAAAAATAATAATTCTATGGTTGTGCTGAGCTGCGGCCTGCTTGCACCATCACTGACAGAACTATTCGCTTCAGCCTCAGGGAAAAGACAGACAAGGAAAAAAAGAAAACATTTTGATTACACTTTTGAATGCAATTTTATCTGGGCAGTGGGACAACACTTTCATCGCCTCAATCCCTATTTCTGAGTGTGAAACAATTGACCAGCGTTTCATCTTTCCACTCCTTTGGGATGCGCCCATATGTTTTTCTGAACCACAGTATAAGCTGACTGTGGGAAAATGATTCCATTATAGCTCTTATGCCACAGCATTAGCTTGCCTCTGTCACGACACAGCCACCAAAAAAGTCAGACTGGGAATAAAAAACAGTTACAAAATCCCCTTATCTCTAAAGTGAAACACTATAAAACACATTCTTGATTTACATATAAATGTATTTACATAGAAAGTGTCTGCATATACTGATCAGACATAACATTCAAACCAGTGACAGGTGAAATTAATAACTCATGTTACAGTGGCACCTGTCCAGTGGTGGGACATATTAGGTAAAACGTGAACAGTTGGTTCTTTAAGTTGATGTGAGGGAAATAAGAAAAGTAGAGTAGGGAACTGAGCAACTTTGATGGCAACTGGGTCAGACTAGGTTATTACAAGCAAACAATGGTTGGTACATACCAAAAGGAAGTGGTAGTAGCCTAGTGGGTAAAACACTTGCCTGTGAACCCCGATCCAGTGGGACTGTCCCTGTAACTAATGATTGCAAGTCGCTCTTGATAAGGGCATCTGCCAAATGCCACCTTACAAAGGTTATATGGTCATGGGCGCCCAAAGCTTACTGATGCACCTTGGGTACCCAAGACCTTACAGGGTCTCTCCCTTCTGTTGCAGACATTTCACACTGCGTCAACAAAGCCACTAGCATTGTGGATGACCCCACACACACTCTTTTGCCTCCTTCCATCTGACAGAAGGTTTTGTAGCATCCAAACCTTCACTAAAAGTATAAGGACAGTTTCTTAACCCAGTCCATTGAACTGATTAACAAACTGAGCATCACACACACACACACACACACACACACACACACACACACACACACTGTGTAACTGCACCCGGCCCTCAGCAGCCTCTACCGCGACACCAAAGATGACCCAGGGAAGGCTGGTCTGTTTCCATGTCCCTACTATATAAGAGGCATGGGAAGCAGAGCCGGAAGAGAGACTGAGGGCAGGAGGTTCCTAGCCGGTCCCTAGGCCAGAGGGACAAAAGAGCTTTGGGTTAGGAGAGGACGTAACCAGGAACTGTATATATGGATGGTGGGTGTCTGGAGGGGTGTATGTGTGTGTATGCTATGCAAGGTATATGTATAATACACTTTATGACCAGATTCATGAGTTTGGTGGTTTGTTCCCTACCCTATAGATCTGTTAGCAGTCTTACCTTGTTCGTTAAGGGGAGGATTGTTACAGTGGCATCTGAACAGGGACCACCAGGTCATACTGTGTTTGTAAACTGTTGCTGCTGTTAGCCTAGCCACCTCACTATTAGCATCACCATAGTATAAACAAAACACTTGCAGCCTCTCGGTAAAATGAACCACTTTATTTCATCCCACTGTTGCATAAACACTCAATCCCATACACATTATAAACATCAATAACAATAAGCCATCCAGCATGGCTGAGGCCGAAGCACGAGCCGAGGGTCAGTCATTAGTTCATCTGCCGGCTGATTTCACCGCCGGTCCCTTAGTGGCGAGGCATGAGCCAATTCAGGACCTCATCAACACCCTCAGCAGCCTCTTCCTCGACACCGAAGATGAGGCGTCTAAGGAGGATGAAGGGGGACCCGGGGAAGGCACTGCGACAGACCTGAACCTCGATGGATCCGAACCTCGCCGAAGCTGGCGACGATCAGCCACCACCAGTTGAAGAAGACGATGACCACAGTCTCGTCACTTTCATGCTGGCCATTTGCCTCAGCCAGCTGGAAGGAGCTCTGCAGATGCTGGAAGAGAAGATGGACAGACGGGTGAGTGAGCTGCAGAACCAGCATAAAGCCGACTTGGGGAACTGCCAGCAGAATCGAAAATGTGCACAGCAACCTGCAGCAGGTATGTCAAACCATAAAACAGCAATGTGAGGCACAGTTGCAGGATGTAGGGCAGTCTATGGTAGTGCTTAAAGAGACGTGACTCACAGTTAAGCGCTATGATTAGCGAGCTACTTCAACTCCATTTCCCACTGCACGGCCGGCGTCTGCTCCATCCTTGTTCCCAAGTAGCTGCACTCATTCCCCTATCTTCAAGGCACCAGTAAAACTGGACTTTCTCCGTTTTAGTGGTGCTGACAGGAGGATCCAATTAGTTTTGAACGTTGTGAAAAGTTTTTTAGCAATATATCCCCTGTCTGGGAACGAAATTTTAGCCACACTACCTTCCATGCCGTCCAAAACGAAAAAGTGCCGTCCATAAAAAACTGGCCTACCTTTAAAGCGGCTCTTCTCAAAGCGTTTCTCGCTGAAGACCATGACATTGAAGCAGAGAAGTGCATAAGAGAATGTATGCAGCAACCAGGCGAGTGCATACGCCTTAAAACTGCAGCAGCCACATTTCAGAGGCTTATGACCACTATATTAGCTAATGATATTGGCAAGTTTTGCTTCGTTTTACATTGATGATATAGTGGTGTATTCATGGGACATTAACACTCACTTCAACCATCTGCAGCCACCGGTCTCACGCTTCACCTAAAGAAGTGCAACCTATGTCAGGAGGGAGCGGGGGATTGCGCGCCGAGGTCTGTGTCTCGGACTTTGTGTTCCAGTACCAGGCGCTGTGTATGAGGGCAAAGCCACAGATGACAGAGCAAGAGATGGTCGCCTGTGTGCTGAGGAGCACTGTGACCACAACAGACGAGCATTTTGAGACAAGAACGCCAACCTCCCTATTAAAAATAAACACCAACTACAAGAGCTGCTGTTAGAGTGGTCCAATCTGTGTACAGACAGTAGTGGACATACCAAAATAATAACTCACCACATTTATACAACTGATGAAGTCCCAGTCAGAAAAAAGGCCTATCCCATATCTGTCCATAAACAACAAATTGTGGAGGAAAAGATCAACCAAATGCTAGCACAGGGGACTATCCGACCATCCACCTCTCCATAGGCATCACCCGTCGTGCTGGTAAAGAAGAAGGATGGAGGGACCTGCTTCTGTGTGGACTTTCGAGCCTACTGGATGGTTTCCCCTCACATTCATGAGATTCTGTAATCCTTGTACGGGGCAGCTTTTTCAGCACCCAGGATCTGAGGAGTAGTTATTGGCAGGGTGAGATGAGTCCTGAAAGCATTGCAAAAACCGCATTCATCACCAAACACAATTAATATGAGTTTCTTCGTCTCCCGACTGGTCTTAAAAATGCAGCAGCCACCTTTCAGAGGCTTATGACCACTATATTAGCTAATGATATCGGCAAATTTTGCTTCATTTTACATTGATGATATAGTGGTGTATTCATGGGACATTAACACTCACTTCAACCGTCTGCAGCAAGTTTTTTCTCTTCTTGAAGCTACCAGTCTCACGCTTCACCTAAAGAAGTGCAACCTATGTCAGGGCCACGTAATATCAGTAGAAGGCACGCAGTATGAAGTCACAAATTAGGTACGCATTTGCGCTGTGAAAACTGCCGCGCATTTGCGGTACCACTTATGTCAATGCGTACTTGCGTACCACTTAAGTCAACCCCTGTGTATAATCTTACAGATTGCAGAGCAATCTTCCGGTGGTCCTGTGCTCTGTCTTATTTCAGCTAATATTCTAGCTGTTGTCTCTTCTTTACACCATTTTTTTACATACTCCTAAATCATTGACTTTTTCCACAAGATTAAAGGCTGCATTAAATCATTAAACCTATTATGAAGTCTTATTTTCTCAAAGTCTCTCAAAGCTGTCATACTCTGCATATGTCATATTATGGTACGTCTAGTTGTTTTTTCTCCAACTATGTCCAGCAATGGCTGTGAAAAGGGCTGTGCTTCGGATCTGTAGGATTCTCACTTTTAACATGGGTGGAGTAACAGAAATTGAAGAACATAACCTGTCTTGAGTACAAAAATGCAAGGAATCCTGTTATTTCAAATATTTGATCTCCATCTCCATCCCTCTATCAGCATCTTCATCCCTCTATCAGCATCTCCATCCATCCTGTTTCTGTGATTCAATATAACAAAACACTGCTAGCTACTGATAATCTGCAATTTCTCTGTTTTTAAGATGTAATAATTTCAGAACATCAGTTCTTAGCCTCATGGCAGTAATTATATCTTTATTTGTGAGCGCACATATAAAACCTTAACCACAGCAGTAAGTGTCTTTCATGCAGCCAAAGAATGATTACTAGAAATCTGTCTCCTTCCCATAGAGAGCTTAAAATCCAATCTATATAAGCATTGAGAGCACTTGGCTTGACTTTGCTTTGCTCCTGTGCAAATTCCATCTCATACACAGTATGATGCATAGACAGACAGGCTTCCCTAGCCCCAAAACACACACTCTTCATGACGCCAACTCCTTCACAATAATCACAAATATAACAGAAGATAAAAAGACATCTAAAGAGTCCCTGTGGCAGTGCTGGACTTGCAAATCCACAGCAATTGGTCAATTCACTCTAGTTTCAACAAATGGTATTCCACAACAGGCCACAAATCCTCATTTCCACACTCACACACATTCACACGTCAGCATAAAAGCATACATGCAAGAAAATACAGACACAAACCAGCTAAAATTGTCCCTTGAATGAATTTGTTTCAATGTATAGACAATTTCTCTGCAGTTCCTATAGTCTATGAAACATTCTGTCTCTAAAATTCTCTTTGTCTCTAAAAAATAAATGACTCCCTGCTTATATATTGTTTATTCCATGCACATGAACTTCATGACTGAATATGATGAAATGTTTTAAAAAGGCACCACATAGGATTCCTTGAGTGATCCCACAGAAAACCGTTATAGTTCCCTAACAAATCATTTCTGTCAATACCAGTGTGAAGAACCTATTAAAGAAATGACATAATATGAACGTTCTTTGCATTGTGTGACTATTTTTTTTTACTTTGAAAAGGTAATTTGCACTCAAACACATTAAACTGGAATCATCTATGGAAAGGTTCTTTAGGAACTGTTAACGGTTCTTTTTTGGCATCACACAAAGAACCCTCTACCTTAAAAGAGCCCTCATCAGAAAAAATGACTTTGCTTTCTTTGCTGAAATAGGAAATTAATGTAGTATGTAAAGTGTAAAAATGGCTTTTATAACATTGTATCCATTTAACTCTCCATTGCATTTATATGAACTTATTTTTTACAGTTAAAATGAACATTGAGTGAACATAATAATGAACATAATAATACTGACCTATTTTGCTCACTTATTTGAAACAGAATAGCCAGAGGTTTCATGTCATTTTGTTATACCACAATGATGTTTTTTCCAGGTTATCATGGAGGCTCCAGTAGAGAGTAATGAAGAATGGACTTTTTTCGGCTTGTTAAAATCCCAGGCCTGTTGTGAGATCAGTGGGCTGTTATTGGGGTGCTGTATCTTTCAGTGGCCTGAGGGATGGAACAGACAGGCTTAAGCACCAAAGGCGAACAAGCTGTTGTTTAAGCTCTGCGCTCCCAGAGCATATTCTCTTCATTATGCTGTCCTTGTGCACCATTCCCTCTCTCTCTCTCTCCTATTCTCGCGTTCCCATTCTAACTCATACTCTGTCTATTCTACACCACCAGAAACAAAACAATTTCATGGCTTATGTGTGTCGTACCCTCATTTCTCCTCTTCCATTCCTTGTTCCTCTCTTGCCTTCTGCTTGTTTCACTACGTTACATTAAAAGGAAAAAAGCAAAAATGTCCACAATCATTCTTTCAAATGATCTACATATAAATTAACTCATTAAGCATCTCGACTGGTTGTATTTATGGTCTTGCATTTTAATGACTTCTTATTGCCTGAATAATAACAATATTTATAACCAACACTAAATCACTGAGATATCAGTAAGAGTTCAACATAGCTGATAATGGAGGTTCACTCCAAATTTCAGAGCATTAATTTCTGCGAAAATGGCATCATATCATTTAATTTCTTTTAAAGAAAAAAACGATAAGGTAGTGTTTGGAATGAAACTAAATGTAATGGAAAGCTACAGAGTCATTAAGAAAACCATCTAAACATTATTAAAGGACCCCTTATTAAAGTGGGTAAAGTTTCAAAATTTACCATGCACTCTGTATTCTCCATATATATGCACTAGGCTACAAAACACAGCCTGCTCTGAATTTCCTGACCAACACATTTACATATATGTATCTATTTGACCCTGACCATACACAATGAAGTTGTAAGGAGCAGTCTGAACTTTTCAGGGCTGGGACACAATACAGTGAATGAAATCAAAACTGAGATTATTTACATATAATTCAGTCTTAAAGTCAGCAATACAAACACCCTGATTAACTGTGAGGAATGCACAGAGTTTGGAAAACAGTCATGAATTATGGCTGCTTTTGGTACATACAACTCAACAAATGGCAAAACTTACTCATGAAGGGGAAAAACTAAATGCAAATAAAATATAAGATATGGGCCCTTTAAACCACTAAGTAGTTGGGGTTTTGTTAAAAGTCAGCAGCTTGTTTTAGACATAAGTTTTTTAATCGGTTTACTGATTTGTGCAGCTTCCTTGTTTATTGCAGGCCAATTCTAGTTGTCTGCTCAGTTCAGCTTTTATCAGAGCTCAGAGCTCGGGTGCATTAAAATCTTACATACATTCCAAACCATTGACACCCACATTCTCTCACACATGCCCTCTGAGCAGCAGCGACATTGGAGAAAAAAAATGAATATTGGTGGAGATGTGTTGAGTCATTTTTTAGGCATGTCCTTTAATTTCTTCTCACCGAATGAAGGTTCTTTGACTTGTATTTAAAAAATGTTCTGCCCAGGAATTGGGGGAGCTTTTATCAAGCTGTAGAGTCCAGCAGTACAGACAATGAAAAGTATTTTCATTGTTTCTAGCCAATATGTAGCCATGCTGCTGGGAGACACTAAAGTTCAGCACTAAATTGGGTTAGAATAGAATCTCAAGGGGGCATATGCTGAAGCATTTACTAAAGTGTTCATAGCATCTCAGAAGTTGGTTCAACCTCTCGGCTGACCCTAACCCCTGCAATGACATGCAGTACCAGTATTTTATCCTTGTTACTGCAATCCTCATCAAAACAACTTAAGTATTACAGAATGTAGCAGAGTGCACTCCAAGCTGGCATTGCAATCAACCTGAAATGGCTGTCAGCCTTCCGTCCATCAAGGTTATTGGAGCAATTCCTTATTCAGATGGGACTTGGACTTTAATATTGGTTTGACAGATACATTCCTCATTTTCATCGCCAGAGCACCTCATTTAAAGAGAAGCGTCGTGACTCTCTATCCATCTCTCTGCTCTGCTCTCCGCTGGTGTTTTACTGTAGCAACGTGCATAATGCATTGAAAAGTACTGGACTTAACATAATGCAGGCTAACTTCACGAAAACTGCAAGGTGGGCTGACAGGAGTCGGGGAGATCAGGTCGAAATCTCGTTGGCTGTGGCAATGTGGGGAACGCTGAAGCTGTGTATTTCCACAGGCCAGACTAATGTGTGGGTGTGAGAGAGAGCGGCATTAAGTTTGCTGTGTGATGTGGAGCAGGCCCAGATCAGGCATTTGTGTCATAAACGAAACACTCAGTCACACACATTCAGGCTGCTGTCAGAAAATGATGCAGGAAGACCACTGTTCACTTAGACCCCCTCCAATTATCTTTCTTTCATACACACATATACCCTCCCTCACGCACGTTAACATGTATCACGTTCTCTTAAGGATTTCTTCCCCTCATAAGCAAGCAGCCTCAAGCAATCACTGCAGCATCATCGCTACTCCATTTCCAACACCCCGATACAAACTGCTACAAAATGAGGACTGCCCTTAAGTTACAATGGACTCGGATGAATAATATGCCAGAAGTGTGAGGTATTAAAAACGTAACGGCCAGGAGACGGTGCGGGCCAGCTAGCATCAAGGGAAGTTGAAAGACAATGGAGCCAGATCAGCTTAATTGCGAGCAGCACCATTCAGAGATGTATGTGACTGCTCAAAGAGGAAAAACACCATCGAGGTGGAGCAGCTGCGCCTCAGGTTCTCGGGATGAATTGTTTATTAAACTTTCACGGAATGGAAATAACAAAGAAAAAATAGCTTACCCCCAAAAAAGCTCCACAAATGACAGGATCCTGCTGTCAGTACACACTGAAGGTAACCATCACACTGGCTGAGCAGACAGAAAACACCTCTTAGTCTTCCCGTTCCAATAAAAAAAGAAAAAACATAAATTCAACGACTGAGCAATAGACTCTCCCGGTGAGACACGGCTCGCGGTCGGTTTAATCTGAGGCAGAGACGCATGCTAGCTGCCTTCAGAACTGTTCACGATGCACGCAGGTTCTCTCAGACTAAAAGGTGTGGGTTGGCAGGGGGGTGCAGATTTAGTCACATAAGAAAGAAAACTGAACTGCGTGCGGGGAGAGATGGAGGGTCTTCAGGGAAGTCTGGAGCGCGTCACGGACGTCCACCTCCGTGGCCGCAGTGCCTGGCCATTCCCCGCGCGCGGACAGGGCGCTCTACAGCACTCCAGTGCTAACAACACCCAAGCCTCTGTGGAAATTGCCAAGTATCCAGCGTTAACGCATCCGACCTGGGGGGTCTTTCCTCTGGAGCTATGTGCACACTCGCAGCATCCCTCGCGTTGTTCCCGCGGTCCTAAAGCCGTCTCGGGAGTGCGCCACCAGCGTCCATCACGCTTGGAACACCGTCATCGGACCGCGGAGCGGGGATCGCGTCCCGCGCGGCGTTTGTTGCGGCTGATGAAAGTTGAAGGTGGTGAGACGCCGACTCTATGTGCCTCTTCTTCTTCCTCCTCCTCCTGTCCCTCCTCCCTCTCCTCGGTGAGCACCGGCGGGCAGCGCTTCAGCCCGAGTTAAAGTATTCGCGCACTGCCGCCCAATGGAAAAAGTGGAGAAGAGCCCACGGTGCGGTGCGGTGCGGTGCGGTGCGGCTCAGGTGATGAGGGCGCGCGTTCCTTCCCCCTTCATCACTTGCGCTTCATATCTCTCTCTCTCTCTCTCTCTCTCTCTCTCTCTCTCTCTCTCTCTCTCT
>JBBIGA010000040.1:598419-613255 GCA_037576975.1 Alestes dentex
GTGTGTGTGTGTGTGTGTGTGTGTGTGTGTGTGTGTGTGTGTGTGTGTGTGTGAGTGAGTGAGTGAGAGAGAGAGAGTGTGTGTGTGTGTGTGTGTGTGTGTGTGTACAGTGAAACACTTAATTACCCTTAAAAAATTTAACTGTCTCCCGCAGTTGATTCATGCAAGTGCATTTTCTTTGGTATGCGCTGTCATTTTCTTTGGTATAATAAGGGTAAATACAGCAATAATTTAAATTAATTTACAGTAACAATAATACAGTAAAATGTATGGGTAATCACCAATAATTAATGATATTGATTGAAGATAAGGATTTACAATTCATTGGCGCCTCTTTTTCAGGCGCGCAGGAGGAGTCGTACTGTAGTGACCCGGCAGTTAAAGCAGACACTGGACAGCGACTGAGCGCCGCAGCTTCTTTTTATTAAAGTTGTCCTATAACAGTTGAGTTGCTGTAAGGCCACAACTCATTGCCACTAAACCTTGAACGAGCACTAACCCGCTCACCTCTCTCTCGCTTATTAGCCACGTCCACACTCACACTATGCATGCACGCACTCAAACTTTTTCTGGCGCTTAGGTTCACTGCCAGAAGCCTTAGAAGGTGCAGGGCGTTTGGGTGGCATCTTAGGGCTTTAAGAAGAACAAAACGAAAAACACATGAACACAAAGGCAGTAGCCAATATACGGTTGCTTTGCATTCTTTCAACAATACTTAAAAATGTATAAAGTTATATTTTATATGGCAATTTAGCTGAATTTACGTTAATATTTCTGTTACAAAATTTGTAAATTATATTTTTCGTAATAATTTAGCACTAAAATGCGTAAAAATTATATATTGCCTCTGAAAAAAAAATGCAGAGGATATTTGCGGTTTCCGCAAATTTGTGGGGGTTTCAGCTAACAATTAGTAGTTCGGTTCTAAGAAAAAATCCACGAACGACTGAAGCAGCGAACTCTGAACCATGACTTCAACCATAATGATGTCTATGCACTCAAACACTGCAACAGAACCTTTTAATTGACAGATATATATGCATATGAGTAATCTTCCTACAGTTATCAGTTTAATAAAAGGTTCTTTTGAAGTGTTTTTTTTACACATAATTTAAAAAAAGATTTGTCATTTTGGTTTTCTTAAAAAATAGTAGAGCTGGACAAGACTCTTAGTAACGGAATAAGAAAGTTTTCTGGGTTCTCAGTGAATGCATGAAACTTGAGGCACACAGACTATTAGTGTATATGCATATTTTGTTGGCAGGATATTAATTGGTCAGTAACCTTTCTGTGTGGACTTTGCATGTTTTCATGAATGGGCCACCATTGGGGGCACTGATTTTCTACAGATATGTATGTCAAGTGATTTGGAGTTGTTTAATTGTGCCTAGTTGTAAACATGCATTTTACCAAGTTTCTTTCTGTGGGAACTCTTTTAGCAGTCGACGACTGCTGTAACCAAGTTCTTAATCATAATTCGGTCTTTTGGACTGAAAACCATTTTGAGTAGCAAACTTTACAAGTGACAAGCTTGTTTACAAACTATCGTTTGCGATAGCACGTTTCCATGGCAATCAAACTTTTAAATAAGTAAAATTTTACACTGTTTTGACACAAATGTATTTAGGATGCAGTGTACCAAATTTTATTAATATCCACTGACTTTTGTAGAAGATGTGATGAAAAACATTTTGGTGTATTAGTAAATACATTCTTTTGCATTATACCTTGAATATTTAAGAGTATATTACTGTTTATGTAAGAACAGACTAAGAACATTAATGGTTGGATTGAGATACTGAGCCATACACAGGGAATCCATATTAGACCTTTCTCATTCTTCCGTGAAACAATAAAAATAACGTGTACATGAGTGAATGAGAAAATTGTGTGCACCATTATCACAATTAATACCAAACAAAGACAACAAACAAAAGTTATTTTAACTTCCACTAAATAATATTTGGATTTGAATTTGTGTGTTCATGATTTTGTAGTGAAGTCCATCATGTTAAGGTCGCTGGATAAACTAGGCTACTCCTTTGTTTTGTGTCGGCATTCCGTTTTGTCCCTTTCGGAACACAGCCTTTAGGTTTAGGTATCCTGGTGGGTCCAGACTGTTGGAATGCTTTAAGCGGTGTCTGTCAAGAAGGAAGAGGAAAAAATACACAGGGTATCAATCTATCTGTACACTAGATCTATAAAGCTAAAAAAGTGCAATGCAGTTTCATTGTTAGAAAAGGTAATGTGCATGTGAATAAGTCAGTGAAGGTGTTGGCAGATGAATTCAGTATAGCAAAATATGCAATTCATATCAATGTCCACAAGATGGTGCACTTCCCCTTTAAAACTAAATTCATAAACAAATTCATAAGTGGACATTTTAAGTTATTTGGGTTTTTATGTGCTTTTTTCTGGGTTTTATCCTTTTCCTTTTTTTGATTGCAAAGTAATATATTAATACATGAAGTCATCCAAACATTGTCACTGACAAGAGAGTGTCAGCAGTCATCAATTGTGGAGGAAAGAATGAGGCCGTGAATTGCACGACTAGCCCAAAAAGCCTCATCAAGCAAAAATATGCACTGTATTTCACTGCAACATAGCTAACCGAGTGAACAGTGTAGTCCATTAATACACAAACCACCTATCCATTCAAGCTGACATGTTTGATTTAAAAGGCTCTAGAGCATTTTCTTTGAGTATGTTTCCTTTTTAAAAAAAGAGGCCACAGAAAAGTGGATGACAGACTGCTGTTGAATCATTTCAGCAGTAATATGTGAGAAGTGGTGGTGAATAACTCTCCTGAGGTTTGCCTCTATTCTGTTTACTGCACGATCAAGTTTAAACTGTCATATTATCCCAGTCAGGGAATGATGTCACCACACAAGCATTTTAAGACTGTTATGTCATCATTGTATGAACAGACTCATACTAGGAAGTGAACCACAACCAGAAGTACATCAAAAAGTCTTGGGGTGGAATAAATATATATAGAGAAATCAATTACAAAGTGTTCTTTATTTTATTCAAAGTGTTCAAATTCAAATTTCACAATCTAATTAATGTATCCTAGAAAGTCTACACAATGCTGATCTACGCTGAGGTTTTGTCCTGTTTGTACATACAGAGTAAAATATTTTTTTTAATGCTTTCTTAAAGTAACTATCTAGAACTGAGCAGTGGACCATAGTAGATTTTTGGGTTCTGGTTTGTTGTTCTGACAAATATAAGGAACCAGATAATCAACATGGGTCTAGTCTAAGGGATTTACAATATTTGAACGTAGTAACCACTAATTCAAAGTGTCCATTTGGAGTTGTGAAGGACAGAGTGAGCACATCCTGTGGCAGGAATGACCCACTGACTGGTAACACTTAAACTACTGTCACCATGGAAACCAAACATGAGGTTTGTTTGGGGTTTGGATTGCAACCATTTTGTGATTTTTGTGGGGGTTTTTTTTTGTTTTTTTGTTTTTGGCACACTGATACTCATGTAGTTTATTTTGATTGTCAATTGCACTTACATCTACAGTGACTGTGAATTGGTGAAATGAATCGAAATACGTAAAGGAACCTCTTTTTCTGTTTTTTTTTTGTTTTTTGTTTTTTTTTACTTTTGTTAGACCGGTAGCATTATGTCATTTTAAATCATTAATCGGTTTTCTAAAGCATGCATTGCTTTGGATCTCTAGTCACCAAATAAAATGAAAAGAATTTTGGTAGAACTGAATAACTAGTCACACATGATATATGACACCAGGGACAGGAAAGGGCATGTTTTTTCATGGACTGTTACAGCTGTTCTAAATCTCATCAATGAATGACAGCATTTTTGTCCAGTCCATTTTCCCCCAGAGTGTGCAGTCCAGAAGAGGACTCTGAGTCCAGACTGTATAAATTCCACCATGAATCAATTTAACACTTCAAATAGTCAGCCTTTTATATTAATGGTGAGTCACAGTCTCAAGCCGCGAGGAAGCCGATGTGGAATAACAGTGACAAGAAGAACTCAAAAGGAGCATAAGGGAGAAACCCTGAAAGGAACCAAGACTCAAGAGTTGAAATGTCCTCATCTAATCAACAATGGGCAGCAAAATTACAGTAGCAGTGATATAAGAATTACATTTAAAGAAAGGAAGTGAGCCTGAACATTAAACAAAAGCATGATCAGACGAAACTACAGTTCAGACCAACAGTTGTCTGCTCATCTGTATAAAAGACAGTCTGCTTGAATGGTGAAGCTGTCTGTTTGCCTATGGTCATATGGGAAGTGGTACTGGATGACTAGTGTATTTCTGTCTAGGTAGTGAAAAGAAAAATTGTTGGATCTTATTATTTACAATATTCTTTTCAAATGGTCAAGATCAAAAAGTGCTTCTTTCAGTAAATAATTTTAGTGCTACATGGCTCTTATTTTTTGAAAAAATGCAAAGACAGAAACATAATCTACAACCATGGTTAAATTAATTCAACCCTTCAATGCTTTCCACTGTATCATTGAAGAGGACTGCCAGTTCAGCCAAGCACAGACTTTCTTGCTGTTGGCAGATTACAGTGTTTTGGATAGGGGCAGAAACTATGACATCAGCCCATGATTTTTACTCAGTCAAGCGAACACATGTCTGAATTTTCAGCATGTTCTGCCTTTTTTACAGACTCTTATAAACTCTAAATATTAACAAAGACTTCCTCTTAGAACAACGCTTATAAAACAAGCTGTTAAAGTTTCCCGTCATATTCCCGTCGTATATATAATTTCTTGAATTCTTTTAATTTGAAGTCTATTTGTAGTTTGAGTAATTAATAGTATGGATACAGAGATTAATAAAGAAATAAGTGTATTTCAATATTTTCAATCAGCAAAGCAATGATACCTAAATGATATAAAGCATGTAATCTCCAACCGTAAATATCAAGCAGTACAGATTTTATGACTAAACCAAAATTGCATAGCATTAGTATGACTTGTATGCAACATTTTACAAATGGCATAAATAAGAAACTTGTTAAAAGTGATTCATTTTAATCATTTTAAAACACTGTGTGGTAAATGACAAAGTAAAGCTAATGTTACATTAGTGAACAGTCATGTTACATACAGTAAATACAGTGACAGCACATTTTAAAAGTTAAAGTGAAAGTAAACTCTGCACTAATGCTAAAATTATATATTTGTTATTTTACTACTCTTTCTCCTTTTTTGTACCATAGATCATGCACTTATCATTGGAAAACTCAAATCAATCTAAAAGAAACAAACATGCAATCAAACTTTGCTGGCTTTTGTTAGACAAATCATGCCAAAAAAAACTATGCAAAACAAAGTATTTTTATTATGATTCCTATTATAAGGAGTTTACTACTAGAGAGCTGCTTGTTATGGATCTTAGTGTGAGGACTTTACAGCTGAAGGGATACAATGGCCATTTGGTAAATAATAGACCATCTCACAAGTCACTCTAGATCAGTCGTAGATATTACTTACTGTAATGTGTGAGGGCTGTGGGATTTGGGTGGAAGCAGGCTTTATCAGGATGCTACTTGTGATTTTGTTGAAGCCCTTAGCTGGAGTACTGTAGGATAATACTGGTGTCCTTTGCTCCTGCCCTGTGGAAAAGCTAGGGCTGACAGTGCCAACAACACTATTTATATCTTGTATGTATGAGTTGCCTAAATGAATGTGGATTTTGTTGTCTTCAGTGGTGATCACATTTGGGCCTGTGCTATTGGATCTCTGTAGTTGCCAGCTATTTTGTCTTTCTGGGGTTACATGAAACAAAGTGTGACCAGATGTGACCTCCATCGGCTCTATGGACTGTGAGCTATCAGGCGTTCCTGTCATGACGGACACTATCTGAATGGGAGACGTGGCTCTGTCTGGCATCAGTGAGCCAGAGAAGTCAGGAGTCAGTGTTTGGGAATAAGTTGCCAAAATAATTGGGGACACTGATTGGTCAGGTGTACAGGGACTTTCTGATGGAGGACATGCCTTGGCTTTGTTGTGTGGAGACACTGAAGCATTCTGGATGATGGTAATTCGTTGTTTTGGTGGGCCTCCACTGGTTGGGATAACAGCTGTACTGGTATAGGACTGGATATTCTCTGTGGTAGGGCTTGTGACGGCAAGAGTGGCGGTGTTGTGGCCATTGTCTTGTGTTACCTTGATGTGAAGAGGTTGGCCTGGACTGGGAGCAAGGACCAAATCCCGTTGTGGAACATGAGCTCCATTCTGTTTTGGTAGCACTTTGCCATTAATTGGCTGTTGACTCTCTCTGCTCTTTAAAAAGGGAGCCCTGATTCGCTTCATATCATTGTTTATATTGTTGACACTGTTTGAAAGTGGGGGGTTACATTTTGTAACATTAATCTCTTTATAACTATATTCTTCCTCCTGATCACTCTCCTCATACAATTTCCCATTTATTATAGCTTGACCACGGCTCTTGTAATTAGAAGACAGGTTGTCTGCTGTGTCAGTCTGGACTTCCTTTGAGGAGACTTGTAGATCTGAGAAGCGCCTTCCATTAATGCCAGGCCGGAGGCTTTTACTGAATCGACGGTATCTCTCCAGCTCTCTCGTTAAGGTGTCTATTTCTCTTGCCAGTTCTTTGTTTTTTACTTCCTGCTGGGTAAGTTTCCTCTGCAAAGTCACGTGGTCAGTTTTTATGCGGCATATGGACTCTTCTGTGCCCATATACTCATGTATTTTTTCCTTTAGTGCTTCTACTTCTCTGGTCAGATGACTAGATTTGATTTCTTCCTCTTTCAATCGCTTGTAAAGAATGTGTTCTTGATTGGACTCTTCCTTTTCAGCCAATTGATATTTTGAAAACTCCTTTCTTGAAATCTCTAGTTCTTCCATCAATACTTTTGCTCGCTCTTGTTCATTGGAGTATTTCTTCTCTAGAGATTCTGATTCATCCCTTGCCTTCAGTGGATCATCTTCAACCATTTTCATCTCCTTCAGCTTCTTTCTGAGCCTTTCTACCTCTTGTGTCAAATCTTTCACTTTGTTGTCTTCCTGTTGGAAGCGGTTTGGGAAGTTTCCTTTTATCTTTTCATCTTTAGCTTTGTTTCTCAAAAATTCCCTTTCAACAGTTTCCAAGGACTGAAGTCTCTTCTTCATCATGCTGACTTTGGATTGAAGATCATTGTTTTTCTCCTCTTCAGCTTTTAGCTTTGTCCTTAGCTCATCCCTTTCTTTGGTAGCATTGCACATCTTTTCCTCTATCTCTGCTTTAGACCTCAAGGCTTTCTTACTCTCTTCAATCAACTTTTCAGTCACTGATGTAACTTTGTCCTTTTCTGCCTGCAATTTGCCAGTGCTGTTTTGCACTTTGTCTTCCATATGTTTCAGTTTCTCTGCCAAACTTTTCCTTTCATCCACAAGCATTACTGTCAGTGTTTTCAACTTTGTAAGATCATCTTTCAGCACTATCTCAGTCTTCTCCAGTTGACTTTCAGCAGCTTCAAGCTCTTTGATCCTAACTCTTAGGACATCTAGTTCATTGCACATATGTTTAGTTATTGTCCGCTCCTTCTCTAGGCTGCATTTGAGTAAGTAACATTCCTGCTTGCTCTTCCCAAAAGCATCTTCTAATTTCTCAAGTTCCATAATTCTGTGGTTCAGCTTATCTACTTCTGCTTTCAGGCTATGACTTTGTTTGGACTCCTTTTCCAGCTTCCTGTTGAGGTCCCTGCACAAATCCTCAATCTTGATCAACTCCTCATCTTTTCCTTCCATTTCTAGAACTCTTTTCCTTAACTCTTCCACTTCTGACACTAAGTTGGAGTTGGCACACTCCCCACAGTTAATTTTGTCCCTTAGCTCCTGCAATTCTTCTTCTGCCCTGCGAAGGGTCTTGTTTGTCTCTTCAAGTTCATCCAGCTGACGACTAAGTGTGGACAGTTTTTGACGCAGCTGTCGGTTCTGGCTGTCCTCATTGGTCAGTTTGGCAGTCATTGCTTCCTGTTCCTGGTGGAACTGACTGGCTTGATCATGCAATTCAGCCTCCAAGCGCAGGACTTTGCTCTCCTCCTCTTGTGCACGTATCTGAGCAGAGTTAAGCTCCTTTTGGGCCTGTGTGGCAGAGGTCTGTAGGTCCTGAACCTTTGCTGTTTGCTGAGCCAACTGCTCTGTGAGGCGCTGTTGTTCATCAACAACCAGCAAAGCAAATGATTTCAGCTTAGTCAGTTCATTCATAAGATTGGTGACCTTTCTATTATTCTCCTCCTCTCTTCCCTCCTGGTAAGCTTTTTCTTGGTCAATAAGCAACTTCAGTCTAATAACGAAAAAGAGACAAACAAGGGTTAATTAGGCTATGCATGGCTCCTGAAGAGATTCTATCACAAATACACAGGGCCTGTACTGCTCACATTGTCAGGAAAATGAAAATGTGTTCCTTGGCTGCATAGCTAAAGGGGAAAGCAGGTCATATGGCTGGCATATGTTTCATCAGTTTGAGTACCATCAGTGGTGGAGAAAATGTTTTGACTGCAGCATGTACAGCTACCAGTGTGCTATACAGATTAAAATCTATGCTATTTACTCTACATTCTGTAGCTGCAATAGTATGACTCAAGTAAAAAATCGTGCAGACAATTTTATGGGCAATATTTTCTCGTTCATTAAAAAATGTAAAAATAAGAGTAACCCTTACATTTTAACACTGAAGACCAAATTCACCGTATTGTGTTTTCACAGTCATGCAAGCCTTAACTTGCAAAGGCACAGCAATATTACACCATTTTGACACTATTCTAGCCCAAAGCTACCTGTGATCAGAGGGTTCCATCCCTTTTGTTGCTGTTGCTGCATTTGACAAGCTGCGGTGATTGCCATGTCCATTATGAACATTATTTGCATATGCCAAATGCTGTCATAAATGGTATTACTCTGTTACTATTATTTAGAATTGTCATAAAACATGCCATAATGTTTGTTTATGTTGTATGCTAATTCTTTGGTGTACTGTAGTTAGCAATTGTTTTATGACACACTATTATGAGAAATTACAGATATAACTTGAACTTTGCTACACAACCATATAACATAACCATTCCATAAACATGTCATAGCAGGCTGCCATGTATTGTCACAACTGATCATGCTTATTAACAGTGTGATGTCACCATTACCAGTGGCTGTCATTAATGTTTAATATATGACAATTTATGCCTAATGCAGTTTTAAAGTCTTGACATCAAACACTGATTTACAAATATAACAATTCTTTTCATATGTAAATTTGTCAAGAAAATGGCTTTGCATTAGTAATGTGGTATAGATTCCTGCTAAAAGTCTAAAATTATAAGAGAATTTTGAATGAGGACAGAAAGAGAACAAAATCCATCCATTATATGTGCATAGGACAAAGAAAAAATAGAAAAGGCATAAATTCATTGGAAGGTCCCACAACACAATATGTTTCACAGTTACAGGCTGATCTGGTTGGAGTGTTAAGTGAAGCATTAAGAGAAATGTATGGAAAATTTGAGGTAATACAAGTTGTTGTTAATATTATGGCAGCTCCCTGAAATGACCATCCTTTAGTATCATTGCTCTAGTAAAACTAGATCATTGCTCTAGTACAATCTAGTTGTCTCCTTTTTGTTGAGCCATTTAACTTAAAGATGTTTGCTTTATTTAAACTTTGTCTTCCCATTTATTTTCAGTGTACATATATTGTGAGCATAACTGACCTCAACATTTTATTTTTAATATTAAAATTACTATAAAATTAGAGAACGGCAGCTAATCAATAGCTGCTTAGTAAACATCTGGGGTAAGTTATATAAGAAATGTATTAGGAGCAATACACAGTATATAGTGAAATGAAACAACATTTCTCTAGGACCATGGTGCAACAAAAGGAGTAAAACACAGCAACACAAAGAACAAAGACAGAACACTACATTACTACACCTATGTAGGCAGGACAGGACTAAGCAGAGAGTAAGCAGAGTTGTTAAGTGTGCAAAAATGCAAAAGAATGCAAAGACTGAGGTTGGCAGCACTAAGCAATTATTAAGTAATTATTACCAAGTAATTAGGTGCAAAATAGCAAATAGCAATGTGGCAGTTAGAGACTAAGTTTTCTTTGTTTATGTTGGAACAGTTTAGTATGTGTGTACCATGAAATTGGAGGACAAGAAAAGTTCAATTTAGAGAGTGTGTGTGAGTGTGTGTGTGTGTGTGATGTACAGTTGGAATACTGTAGGCAATCTTTTTAAGTCATTACTCTTTTCCGGATGGGATTTGTGCAATATACAACCGTTTAGTCTGCAAATGGATTGAATGTTAATGATTGTTAATCTCATCTGCTGCTACTTTGTTGGATTCCTTTTTATTGAAGTCACTTTCATAAGCCATTTTGCACTACTGATCTGTTGGAACGGCACACTAAATACAGCAATGTCAGTGTTATTTGTTACACTAATATTCATATATATGTAATTGTGTAGCACTACTGTTTATTGTCTTTCCATTTTTTTTAATTGGCTGATTATCATTTATTCTCTGTTATCATTTATTAATATGCTCTGTTGAGCATATTAATGACACAATAATTTCTTATCTTCTTATCAAGCTTATCTTCCTCACTGCTGTGTAGTTCTGTGCCTCAAACCATATATAAAAAAATCATGCAGTGCGATTGGAACAGATGCCTCCAACACAGGCAGGTAGAGATCCCCTGTATTTGGTGATGGCTCAGATTCCCTGCCACATGTGGATTTTCTGAGCATGTGCATGCATCGCTGCTCTGATGGCCCAGGACTGGTTGGCAGCTTTATTGCCTAACCTGAAGACAGTATCATAGGTTCTCAGTAGCACGGGCACCTCCACAGTCATTCTTTACTTTAGAAATTATAACAAGGACACATCATTAGATTGACATGAAGTTCCGCCATTTTATAGGACCACTGGAACATTTTTGACAGAGGTCATAAACACAGCTTGGCTTAATTAAGCTTATTGTGAGTTAATGTAATGACACGGGGTCATTAACCATAACAGACTACAACCTTTAAAAGCATGCTAATTGTTTACCATTATGGAGAATGTAATGCCTGCTAAACGTAAGTGGAGTTCAAGGCAGGTCCATGAGGTGAATCTAATAAAAAATAAATCTACATTAGAGAAATCTACTTACCAATTACATTACTAGAATAACACATGACAATGATTGTAAACTTGCATATGGCATAGACCAGCATTTTCAAACGTAATAGCTATCATAGCAGGATCTGCCAATGATATGATGATGTTAAATCTTTTTTATAAACAGTATTGTTTATCTTTTAACAAATTGTGTTACGGTTTGCTTCAGTTTGAAAGTGCATTATATCTCTTTGAAAATTCATTTATTTCTCACTTCAGAGTAAGAACCAAGGCTGAAATATTGATATACTCCAGTAAAGTACAGAACCCTGAAAAAAGTGTTTTCTACATTACTGTCGACCCTGGCCAGCTACTCTGTTCCAGCTAAACTAATCGCTACACTGTTCTGTAATGTAATGTTGTGGTAATGCTATTTGATTGTTATCTCAGGATCTCAGGGGGAATTCTGAATGAAGCTGAGAATAAGATGGTATTTTATTTTTATGATGCAAATAAATGTGCACTATAAATACCTTCTGTCGTGTCCCGTCAACGGCCGCTAGATGCCGGACTTTGTTAGTGTTTGTATTTTGGTTTTGTGGTGTGGCTTTTATTTTGAAGTGTGATGTGTTTTATTGTGCAGGATTAGTTGCAGCTGTGTTTAGTTTAGAGTTAAGTATTTGCGTTTGCTTATTGGTGTGTGGGCTTTTGTGTTTTGTATTTACTGACAACTAAGGTGGACCTTGGTTGTCGGTACACTGTCATCCTGACCGTCATTCTGAATGGTATTATTTAAGTTCCCTTCTCTTCTTTTGGTGTTTGGATTCTGGTCCTCGAGGCTTGTTATGTTACGTTTTGGAAAATAAAGAAAGACAAATGAAAATGGAAGCCTCATTGGGGAGTAAGGGGAAGACCTGACAGATGCACCGATCATTCAACAAGAGGCACAGCAGACAAGGCTGGAGTGGTGTGCGAGCCTGAGGAGGAAGAGTGGTTCCTGGCTGAGCTGGTACAGGACGCGGGAGCCCCCTTGGAGCAGCCACTGGCTGCAGCCTCCTTGGAGCCACTTCGACGGGTGCATCACTTCCAGGAGCCATCTTGGCACTGGGACGGGTGGCATGAGAGCCAAGCCGCAGTGGAAATGATAGCAGAGCTGAGGCCCCAGCGTCCCGTGCCAGAGCCCAGAAGGCTCCTGTCACCCGTCCCAGCACCAAGATGACTCCTGGAAGCAATGCTCCCAACCATCGAAGTGGCTCCAAGGAGGTTGTAGCTGGTGGCTGCTCCAAGGGGGCTCCAAGGGGGCTCCCGCGTCCTGTACCAGCTCCAGGTAGCTCAGCAGCCAGGCAGCTAAGCCCGTTAGCTGGGCAGCTCAGCTCGTTAGCAGGGCTGCTAATGCCCATAGGAGAGCTTTTAGCCTTCATAGATGGGCCTTTAGCATCACTAGATGGGCCTTTAGCATCAGTAGAGGGGCCTTTAGCATCACTAGATGGGCCTTCAATTCCACCAGCAGGGCCTGAAACCCCACCAGAAAGGCCTTCAAATCCACCAGCAGGGCCTCCAACACCACCAGCGGCTGGGGTCTCCCCCAGAAACTTTTAGGGGGGATACTGGAGTTTTGGAGGGCTCAGAAGGAGCTCCCCGGAAGGGCCTCTGACCTGGGGGCCAGGAAATAGCTCCCCGGAGGCGGTTTGAATCCAGGGGAAGCTCAGTCCCAGAGGACACGGAGGGGCTACATGGAGGGAGCTTGGTCCTGGAGGACACAGAGGGGCTCCACGGAGGGATCTCAGTCCCGGAGCACACGGCAGGGCTCCCTGTAGGGGGCTCTGTGCTTGAGGACACGGCGGGGCTCCCCGTAGGGGTCTCTGTGCTGGAGGACACGGTTGGGCTCCCTGTAGGGGGCTCTGCTCTTGAGGACGGGGATGGGTTCCCCGCTGAGGGGCTCCCTGGAGCGGGCTCCGCCCACGAGGACAGTGATGGGCTCCCCACAGAGGGGCTCCCCAGAGGGGGCTCAACTCATGAGCACAGTGGTGGGCTCCAGGCAGAGGGGCTCCCCAGAGGGCAGTGAGGGGCTCCCTGTAAGGGGCTCTGCCCATGAGGACACGGCAGGGCTCCCCAGAGTCCTGTGAGAGATGGCCAGGTGGGGCTCAATTAACGCTGTCCTTTGCCACCGCTTACCCCTCCTCCGCCCTTGGGGTGGTTGGCGCCCTGGTGATGCGCCTTAAGAGGGGAGGGTCCTGTCAACGGCCGCTAGAGGCCGCACTTTGCTAGTGTTTGTATTTTGGTTTTGTGGTGTGGCTTTTATTTTGAAGTGTGGTGCGTTTTATTGTGCAGGATTAGTTGCAGCTGTGTTTAGTTTAGAGTTAAGTATTTGCGTTTGCTTATTGGTGTGTGGGCTTTTGTGTTTTGTATTTAAGTTATCTTATGGTGGACGCTGGTTGTCGGTACACCATCATCCTGACTATCATTCTGAATGGTATTGTTTAAGTTCCCTTCTCTTCTTTTGGTTTTGGATTCTGGCCCTCGAGCCTTGTTATGTTACATTTTGGAAAATAAAGAAAGACAAATGAAAATGGAAGCCTGTCTGTGCTCCTGCCCTCACTGGGGAGTAAGGGGAAGACGTGACACCTTCCTGAATCTTTAAACCAATGGACAAGGATGATCTCAGGAAAGGAAAGTGTAAGACAGGGGACAAATTCTGTTGATATTAAGAAATAATGGAACTATGTGACCTAAGTCATTTAGGAGGGTGTGGGTCTGGAGACAATAAGACTACAAAGCCTCCCTCCCTCATCCTTAACAGAAAGGCTCCTGTTTGACTAATGAGTCTAAAGTAAACAGTATGAACAGAGAAACAACACCCGCAAGCACAGAACCAGAACAGTAAATCATCATACACCTATTACAGAGAAGTTTTCAACAGTTTAAAAACACAAGCAGACTACATTTAAGGGACAATATTTGCTGCCCATGAAAATCTCTCTTGATTTTGTGTAAAAGTCTTAACTTATTCCTCTTATGTCATGACATTCAAGTAACTTTCAGGTGTGGAAATACTATTATTGAAAAATATTACTTGTACTTAATCAATGAAGCATACCTCTGGATGATAATTCAGCCCTAAACTTAATATGAGTCGAGCAAAGGCAAGTACAACTCCAAAGGTTGACGCCTGTGTTGGTGTCAGGTTTGATTAAAATTGAACTTTTCATAAAGTGAAAAGGCATGAAAAATTAAGATAAAGTGTTATTCAGATTTAATCCGTAATACCAGTTTAATCTACTTTTAACACATAGATCATAATATTAGAACTTTTAAAAGAAAATGTTTCTGTAAACCTGTCATGCTCTAATCCTCTGTGTTTCTAAATTTTTGAAAATCTTTAAGCCTTCTGTATTTGAGCATGTGATTTGTGTGTGTGTTCCTACCTGAGGCATAGGAGAGTGCAGTTATCATTTTATGAAGTTGGTGCTGAGATGTGAGCATTCCAGCAGTGAAAAGAAACAGTGAGAGTTGGCCTCTCTGCTTTCTCATTGCCTATGGAGCATTACATCATCGGTCTGCCCTTATATGGAACTTTATGTTGCACAGCCCCTCACAGGAGGAGTTCTGAGCTCATGTGTGAGTCTGTTTTTATAGGGTTTGCAAGGAAAAGAAAGATGAGGGAAGAAAAGAAAGAGGGAAGGAGGGGGGCAAGAGAGAGAGAGAGAGAGAGGGAGAGAGAGAGCGAGAG
>JBBIGA010000040.1:672375-692501 GCA_037576975.1 Alestes dentex
TGTAATTTGTGTGAGCCCGCTCACCGCAAGGAACTTTAAGTTATTATTAAATTTGTGTTTTGCACTGGCAACAAGTCAGTGTGTGCGTCCTGTTCCCTCAGCGGCCATGACAGTTTCACAATAAAAAAATTTATTTGCATCTGCAAAGTGGTCACTGTGTTGTGTAAATTAAAAAATATGAACACCCCCAAATTCCTTTTAAAATCCAGGTTGTAAGGGAATAAGGGTGAAAGGGGGGTGAATACTTTTGCAAGGCACCAGTGTCTAGATTTCAGCCCAAAACAGCACTGTAAGTGTTTTATGGATAAGTGATCATACTGACGGATCTTAGTACTGTTTTTTAACAGACATTTATAGCTACTGATTCAGACTGACTGGAGAATTTGAATGTACTTGAATTGCATGACATTTAAGAGACAGATTGTATGTTCATTTGTTTTCACACCTCTCATTCATTCACTCTCTTTTTCTCTCCTCTGTCATTCATCTTTCCAGCTATCCACCAATCCTGCCTTCTATACATTCATCATACCCATCCACTTTCTCATCCTAATAACCATGCACCTATCCTTTCTTTTCCAGGATGAGTTGTGTCCTCAGTCCTCGCAATCCTCCAAGATCCATGTCCTAATCCTCGTACTTCATGGTGGGAACATTTTGGATACAGGCTGCGGGGAACAAAGCTCCAAGCAAGGCGATGTTAACACCATTACCACTGCTTTCGACACAGTCATGCGTGTGCACTATCCCTCTGCCCTGGGCCATATTGCTATTCGTCTGGTGCCCTGTCCAGCCATATGTGCTGAAGCCTTTTCCCTAGTGTCCAAGTAAGAAAGAAAGCACTTCTGTTTTAAACATACCTGAAGATTTTTTTTTTGTTTCAGTTTTTTATTGATTCGCTGAGCTAGATTACCCAGCACTGTCCTTTAAGCCTAAAAGAGAACTTACTCAGAGTACTAGCCAGAGACCTAATGCTTAAATATAAAGCCCAAACTGTCACTTGTTCACTACTGCATAGCTAAGGAGCATAGCAGTCTTCTGAATATACTCATACCTTTGTAGCTGATCAGACAAGACATGCTTTATTTTTTCACCGGACCTATCGGGCTAATACAGTTCTGTGCAAAAGTGAGAGACCACCCTTTCACTATTTTAATATCCAGTAAAAAACATGCTAGTAATTCTACTAAAGGCTAAACAGTTAAGTATAATTTCTAGTTTATCAGTATCTAGTGTGGAGATCTTTTAAACTTTTTTTCTGTTGACTTCCCCTTTTCCTGTGCAACTGAATTCTTATATCAAATTTGCTTTTGGGTTGTTTCTTGTGTGAATGTTTGGGTAGCACTTTACTTGAACTCCTTTACACAACACTGACATAACTATACTATAAACACATGATGATAGAAGTAACATGCTGCCATATTGTGTTATGACAGATAAGGTCAATTAATTATATGGTGTCATGCTACCATTACCTGTTAATATGTAATGAATAAATTAAATAAAACATGATACAGCAGTTAGATAGCCACAGTGGCAGTAGAGACTCCACTGATAATGATCTCTCTGTTTTGCTTCAGTCTGAGTCCGTACAGCTATGATGAAGGTTGTTTGTCCAGCAGCCAAGACCACATACCCCTAGCTGCTCTCCCACTCCTCGCCACTTCCTCTCCGCAGTATCTAGATGCTGTGGCAACTGTAATTAGCCGAGCCAATCAGGTCTATTCAGACTTCCTCCGGTCCCTGGAAGGGGCTAGCTTTTCAGGGCAGGTGAGCATTTCATAAACAGTATGTTTTTCCCTCTCTACACTCTGTATGATTGACCGGTTGTCTGTCTGTGCATCTGTCTTTGTGTCTAAATAGCGCATTTAACACTTTATAATTCAATTTGTCCCACCACAAGTTCTCCACATGCACCAGACTCATTTACACACAAGCCACACAAACACTGTAACATCTGGTCATACAACACAAACTATTCAACATTTAGTAAAGCCAATAAATAAAAATGCATTTTGACCAGGTCAGATCAGAGACTTGTTCCAGAGTCTTGAAGCAGCAACAGTTAAAGTTTCCTTTAATTTAATCTAAGAAAAATTAAATGTAGCTGACTGATCTTAAAGATCTTGAAGGAACAAATAGACAATGAAAATTCATAACATATGTATTGTAGGTTCAAGGCCTCGTAATGCTTTAAAAAAACAGACACATTATACTGAATTCTGTAATAAACTGGGAGCCAATGTACAGATGATAAGGCTAATTTTAGGACTTTCGTTTTACAGTTAATACTTTTTTACCAGTTAATACTGCGTTTAATTGTAAACAAGGAAGAGATCATGGGAGTATGTCACATTCGGCTCGGGTAAAGAGGACGCAACTGCGGGTAACTTCAGGAACAAAAGGTTTAATAGGAACCTGATCACCTACGCCGCATTCCACTCATCGCGCTCCACAGGAAGCATCCTAAAAGACGTGGAAAGAAGGCTGGTCTACAGGTACGCATCAAGTCCTACATAAAATCTAGAGGATTTGTGTGGCCTTGTGCAACAACTCTGTTGTTGTAGTGCTATATAAATAAACTTGTCATTGACACTGACATTGACATACAAAACAGAGAGCGAGCTCAGAGAGCCACAAACAGAAACAGTCCTCCAACAGAATCACTGAGGTCCTCCACTGGACAAGGGATAAACGCTCACGCTCAGCCGGACTGCAAAGACATCGTAGCCGTTGAGTCAGACCTTTAGACGCTCCTAACTGGAGCTCAGTAGACAAAAGCTCCGTGTTGCATGGCAGCCACGAAGGGGATCACCAGCCAGCGAACAAGGCAGCTTGGCCAGTCACGTCTGTGGGAACAGAGGGGGGGGGCAATCACCGTCCACCGTGTGAGAACCAAGAAGCACTCGGCCTCGCCCTGAGCTCTCCACGTTTGGTCCGTGGTCCGTCTGCCACCTTCAGCACAAGCCCGAATGGAGAGTGGAGTAGTTTGTCAGAGAAGGAGAAAGATTTGTTCTATGCTCGCTCCCGACTGAGTTTGTCCTGACACATGAGCTCACTGAGGAGAGAGTGAGGGTAAAGTGACGTTGACAGCATGCCAGCCTTCTGGATCAGCTGGCTTTTGTCTATGGACCCAAGGGGGCTTAATACAGACAACCAACTGAAAAACACTGAACAAATGAAACCTAAAGAAGGCTTAACTCAGACACAGACGAGAGACAGGTGAGCCACTTAACTGATGCAACCCGGATCACAAGAGGGGTAGGGAGATTATCAGGAACACCTGGGCTGACAGGCACCGGGCTCAAACAAATACAAACCTGCACGTGACACACAGATGTGACAAGACTTGTGCAGGTTAGTACTCTGGTGCTGTGGCCCTCTGGGGGCGTGACCGAGGCAGCCCAGATGTGACAAAGTAATACGAATCATTGAAGATAATACACAGGACAAAATGGCCCCTTGTGAGCCTCCACATATTATAGTCACAGATGAGTAGAAAAATAATTTTACAGTGCTCACTGAGAATTTCATGTTGTTTTTAAACCAATCAAGTGACAAACTACAGTTTTCTGGGCTCTCTGTTAAAATTTCACAGCATTTAAAGCGCCAGAACAGGCAACATAAATTCCAGCAGAACAAATTTTATCAGAGTAGTCAGACATTTAGATTTCTATCATACTGGTGAGTATTATATTATGAAAAAGTACCAATAGTGCGAAATATATACAGATCTGACAAAACTTTAAAACCATGACAGGTGAAGAATACCATTGATTGTCTCAATGCAATGCCCCCAGTCAAGTGGTGGAATATTTTAGACAGCAAATGAAGGAATAAGTTTTTGATGTGAACAAGTGTAAGGGTCTGAGTGACTCTCACAAGAGCCAAATTATAATGGCTTGATGACTGGGTTAGAGCAGCTCCAAAACGTCAGGTCTTGTGGGGTGTTCCTGGAATGAATGCAATAGTTAGTACCTAACAAAAGTGGTCCAAAGAAGGACAATTGTGAACCTGCAACAGGGACATGGTGCTTAAGGCTCATCGGTGTGTGTGGGGAGCGAAGGCCAGCCCATCTGGTCCAATCCCACAAAAGATCATAAATTCCTGAAAATGTTAATGGTGGCCATGATAGAAAGGTGTTGGAACACACATGGCTTGGAACACACACCCATGCTGACCCCTGTTAACTGCTGAAAGTTAACATCAGAACTGGACCATGGAGCAATGGAAGAGGGTGGCCAAGCCTGATGAATCACAATTTCATGTGGTTTTCCTGGTGTGTCTGAAGCACATACCTGGCAATGCTAAACATTGTTGCATACAAGTACACACCTTCATTGGAATGGTCTTCCAGCAGGATAATGCTCTCTGCCACACGACAAATGGTTTGAGGAACATGACAAAAAGTTCAATGTGTTGACTTTGCCTCGAAATTTCCCAGATCTCAGTGAATCGAACGTCCATGAGATGCACTGGACAAACTAATCCAATCCATGGAAGCCCCAGCAGCTTACAGGATCTGCTGCTAACGTCTTGGTGGCAGATACCATAGCACACCTTCAGAAGTCTTGTGAAGTCCATTCAGTTCTGTATTCATTAATAACTATGTTGAAACACACACACACACACACACACACACACACACACACACACACACATATATATATACATTTTTGATAAGTTAATTGCAATGTTCTTCACAGTTAGCTACACTTATATACGAGTAAGCCTCTACTGCATACAAGTGATTTACAATGATCTTAAAATACAAATCATTTTAACATCTACTTGTTAATGTTCGTACAGGACAACTAGAGATTACATGAAATTCTCAAATGTGTCTTTCTTCTGTAATAATTAATAATTAATTCACATCTTAGTGTTTGCATCATTTCTTGTGTGTAAAATTCCTCAGGGTACCCAAAATCTTTTACATTTTTAATGCAGCTTTCTTTGTGTCAGCAGCTGATTCATACTGACACAAACTGCACACAGTAAGACCAAACACAAACTGAAAATTTGACATAACTTCAAAAACTCCACTGACCTCAGTGCGCAAGATTTTTGAGTCTTTACAATGTTCTCAATCCTCTCCAATCCCAATCCTTTAGTTTACTCTGTTGTATCTAATTTTAGATTTAGAAGTGACCTCTATAATGAACAAAAATGGTTTAGCTGCTCAACCAACATCTCTGCTTGAACACCTGTGCTTGTTAGCACCACCATCATAACACTGTCCTTGAAGACTGGTAAAGGAAAAATTAAAACAGTCCGTGGCATCTCTGGCCATCCACACAATACATCCACAAAAATTTCTTTATGAGAAAACAGCCAAGTCTTTGGCTGTTTTAACATAAAAGCCAAGGAACTCCTTGTATATGTCAACCTTTTTCACTAGGAAGAATGACAGTGTTGCTCTTCTGTTGAGATATCAGTAATGTAATCAACAGTTAGACTTATTTATTACTGCATCTGTAAGCTTCCTAAGTAAAAAAAACTGAAGACTTCGAATGTCTGTCTGCAGTCAAATGATAAAGTATTTACTTGGCTCTGTAATATTCACTTACTACAAAGCATTCTGCCAATTCATCACAAATGTACAATATATGTGTCACAAAGTGGTCCTGCCTGGAGAGAGAAAAGGAGGCACAGGCGCAGACTTCCATTAGAATATTTATTATAAACAGGGTAAAGGGAGGGACGACAGATAACAAACTAGGGTCTGAACAACTAATATACTAAAGTGCACGAACTGAGGACCAATGAGCAGACAGACAATAATTAACTCCTAATCTCTGTCCAGCTGGGAGTCCTTTTCTCACAGCCGAACAGAGATTAGGTCACACCCACTTAGGGAATTTAAGTAGTCCAAGGATGGCCCTAGTGGCCGTTGACTGGAATCATGACAGATCCCCCCCAAACCCCCCAATGGCGCCAAACAACGGCGGAGGGAGGGAGGTTGCGGGGACACCAAAGGCCCCCTCCAAGGCGGTGGCGGAAGAGGCGGGGAAGGCAGTGACCCCCATGCAGGAACAGAGGCCGGGGCGGGAGCCACGGCGTCTGGAGCTGGGGCCGGGGCGGGAGCCACGGCTGCTGGAGCTGGGGCCACAGCGGGAGCCACGGCTGCTGAGGCTGGAACCTCAGCTTGGGAGGCCAGTACGGGAACCGGTGCAGGGTGACCGTGACTACAGGCATATTGACTTGATATCGAAAGAAACTTTAAATTGTTTTTTTTGTACTGTGGTATGTTTGCTCACTAAAGTGTTTGGAAAGATGAAAGAAGTCTCGTGTCAATTACTTTGTTCTCCCAAGACAAGAAGAACACTGATCAGTAAGAACAGCATTAACATTAAAGACTGCCCATGTGGAACACGGGTGCTGTAAGAAGAAAATGAAGTTTCTCCAACCCTGCTGAAATCAAGAAGGAAGGTAACCTAAAGAAGATGTTGGATGTTTGAAGATTATGTAAATAAGACATTGCCATAAACGCAGTAAAATGGCGGATGAGTCGACAAGTGAAAACGTGCATTCTGTTAGACGGAAGAGGGCGCCAAAACCTACAGAAATTGTGATGGAAGAGAAACTGAATAGACTTAGGAGGCAAGGAAAATTCGCACTGCTCACTCACAAGATGCATGATATTGAGCAAATGAAAGAAGTAAAAGACAATGTAGAAATAGTGGAAGCTGAGTTGTCACATGACTTTCATCGCCTATTTTGTGAGTTTAAAAGAGCAAATGAAGAAGTGGTTCAATATTTACTTGAAGAAGAGAAAGAAAATGACCAGTCTAATTGGTACAAACCCAAATGTGATGTCTTTGAAAGGTTTATGTTAGATACTGGAGAATGGGTCTCAGAAACATGTAAAATCCTTAATGAAGAAGAAGACAATGATGACATTATGCCAAAGGATAGTGTTTCAACAGTCTTATCATTAGGTGCTAGAAGTACGCAAGGATCTGTGGCACAATCTGCTACCAGCTCTGTACATGTGAAAGTAGAAGCAGAGCATGCAGCTTTGCTTGCACGTGCAGCTGCTTGAAAGAAAAAGCAAGAATTAGATGAAGAGGTTAAAGGCTAAACGTGAATATGTTGAGATGGAAACAGAGATTGCAGCTTCCAATGCCAGGCTAAAAATACTCAGTGAACATGAAGATGCTTGTGATGATATGAACAATTATTATCAGTCGCACAGAAACAATAGTGAGGAACACAAAAAAGACTTCTCTGAACCTCCTTTGAAAGAAGAAGTAATCTCCTCTAAAGCCGTCATCATTGGGTAGTTGCAGTGAAGCAAACACATTAGCTAGACAAATTCCTGACACCAGGTACTCGCAACAGTTAAGTGGACCTGAGAAAGACCTTCATAAGATAACACAATGCCAGAATGAAGTAACAGAGTTACTAATTATGCAACAAGGCCTATCCCAGCTTCCCCAAAGAGAAGTCCCAGTGTTCTCTGGAGATCCCCTTGCTTATAGATCCTTTATGAGGGCTTTCGAAAGTGCAATTGAGAAAAAGACAAACAGTGATCAGGACAAGATGTTCTACTTAGAGCAAAACACAGAAGGCGAACCAAGAGACCTTGTCCGCAGTTGTGAACACATGCGTCCAGATAAAGGTTTCAAAGAAGCAAAAAGACTGCTCCAGTATCATTATGGCAATGAGCTGAAGATAGCTACAGCATATTTAGACAAGGCACTCAAGTGGCCACAGATCAAAGCTGAAGATGCAAAGGGCTTGAAAGCATATGCGTTATTTCTCATTGGATGCAGGAACACCATGACTGATGTCCAGTTTATGGAAGAAATGAACAATCCGAGTAACATGAGAACAGTGATCTCAAAACTTCCATATAAGTCAGAGAGTGGTGGAGGAACACTGCATTTGACCTTCAAGCACGTAAAAAAAGACGAGCTAGGTTTGAAGACCTAGTTGACTTCATCGACTGGTACGCGCAAGTTGTAAATGATCCACTCTTTGGTGACATACAGGAAGTGAGCATTGATCCAAAGGGTAGGTCCAAGTCAGAAGTGTGTGCATTGGAAGGAACCACGTACATTGATCTTCCGAAGGTGCTGACACAGCAACAGATTCCTGTGAAGAAAGGCAACATCCCTAAACAACATGACCTAAGTAAGTGGCCTTATCTGGATGCAGTGCATCTACCACACATTGAAGCAGATGTTGAACTGTTAATAGGCATGAATGCTTATAAAGCAATGGAACCATGGAAAGTGGTGAACAGTATAGGTGATGGACCATATGCAGTGCAGACAGTACTTGGCTGGATTGTGAATGGGCCAAATCAAGAAAGCACAAGTGTGAATCCTGATGCTTTGCACAGATTCTCAGTGAATCGTATAGTGGTAGAGACTATTGAAGACTTGATAGTTCAGCTGTCAAAATCGCGCAGTTGCATAATTTTTCAGATGCCAGTGAGGATGGCTATGGGGCAGTGACCAATCTTTTTTTAACCAATGAACAAGATCAGAAGTCTTGCTTGTTTGTGATGGCCTAGTCCAGAGTGGCACCACTCAAACAAATAATTGTACCAAAAATGGAACTGACAGCAGCAACTGTGGCAGTTAAGATGGACAGAATGTTGAGGCAGGAACTGGATATGCAACTGGAGGAATCATTGTTTTGGAAAACCCAGCAGACCATGCCTCAAGAGGTTTGATGGCAGAAAACCTTATGAGATGTCAAAATTGGATTCAAGGACCTAAATTCCTCCTGAAATCATGTAAAGAGTGGCCGAACAGAATGATTCAAAGTTCAGTGTCAGAGGATGATTTAGAGATGAAAAGAAAAGTAGTGACTGGTGTCATCAGGGCACAAGAAGAAGAAGACACTATGGGAAAGCTCATTGCATATTATTCTGATTGGCATCATCTGAAAAAGGTAGTAGTATTGCTTACTCATCTTAAAAGGGTGGTACTGTGTTTGAGTCATAAAAGAGCAGAGCTGCAAAGGATCCTTAGTATGTCAGATGACAAACATGATGGGACGGCAAAGCGTCATAAATCACAGAATGAAGACATTCAGGAGAGGCTTTAAAGGTGCTTCAATCAGCATGGAAGATTTGAACAATGCAGAACATGATCTAATCCACTACAGCCAATGGCTGAAATATGGAGAGGATATTAATATGTTGTTACAGGGAAAGTACCATGTTAAAAGGAGCAGCCATATTTACCACCTGGATCCTTACCTTGATGACGGGGTATTGAGAGTTGGTGGAAGGTTAAGTAGGGCAGTGATGCCAGAAGAGACTAAGCATCCAGCTATCCTGCACAAAGACCTCAAGATTTCCACTCTTATCCTGCAATATATACACCAACAGGTCGGGCACTGTGGACGAAATCATGTCCTGGCATGGCTTAGGCGAAGGTATTGGATTCCGCAAGCAAATTCTGCCATAAGAAAGGTGTTATCAGATTGCTACACCTGTTGCAGACTGCACGCAAGGACTTGCGAACAAATAGATGACAGATTTGCCTGTGGAGAGACTTACCCCAGACAAACCATCATTTATGTATGTTGGTGTTGACTACTTTGGACCATTCCAAGTAAAAAGAGGACGTTCCATGGTCAAAAGGTATGGTGTCTTGTTTACTTGTTTAACCATGAGAGCAGTTCATTTAGAAGTTGCACACTCTCTGGACACAGATGCATGTATCAATGTCTTGCGCTGCTTCATCAGTAGGAGAGGACAGGTATGTGTTATCAGGTCAAATAATGGAACAAATTTCGTTGATGCTGAAAGAGATCAAAGAAGAAATGTTGAGAAATTGAGTGGATCTTTAATCCACCTGGCATGTCTCATCAAGGAGGTGTTTGGGAACGCCAGATTAAAGCAGTGAGGAAAGTACTTAGTGCCCTGCCGAAACAAGAAGTTCTAGATGATGATGGTTTGCACACACTGTTGTGTGAAGTAGAGTCCATAATCAACAGCAGACCCTTAACAAAGATGTCAGATGATGTCAAATGATCTTGAAGCACTCACTCCAAATCATCTATACTGATGAAAACAAAGCCTACAATACCACCAGGAACCTTTAAGGAAAGTGATGTATATGGAAGAAGGCGCTGGAGACAAATACAGTACCTGTCTGACCTGTTCTGGCGCAGATGGATCACAGAATATTTACCCCTGTTGCAGGAACGTCAGCGCTGGTCCAAGCTGAAAAGGAACTTTGCAATGAATTACATTGTTTTGATTGTGGATCCTTCAGGTCCACGAAACTCATGGATGATAGGCCATATCATCAAGACCATGCCAAATTCCAAAGTCAATGTTCCGAGTGTTCAAGTTCAGACAAGAGGCAGTGTTCTTGAAAGACCTGTAGCTAAGATAAGTTTATTGCAGGAAGCAGTGTGAAGGATTATTTGTTAGAGTGGGTGCCCACAGTTTAACAGACTGTAATTTCAGTTGTATTGACAGTTGTCAATATGATTGCATAATTGATGGCTCTAGTTCTACCTACATAATAAGTAATTTATGTAGTCCCCCTGTCTACACAATTAGGGGCCGGACATGTTAGAGCCATAGAATAGTTAGGAGAATATGATGTTTATTATAGAAATGTTTAAAGGAGTGACTGTTAATTTGTAAGGTTGAATTTCAGCTTAATATTGTTATTTGGACGTGAACAGCTGTCTGATGTCACGTGCTAAGTGCCATAAATGGGCATAGAGCCACACGTGACATAGGGCGCAACAATCTTTGACCGTGACTTTCGACTTGATATCGAAAGAAACTTTAAAGTGTTTTTTTTTGTACTGTGGTATGTTTGCTCACTAAAGTGTTTGGAAAGATGAAAGAAGTCTCGTGTCAATGACTTTGTTCTCCCGAGACAAGAAGAACGCTGATCAGTAAGAACAGAACATTTCAATTGGTCACAATTTGTGAATAAATCAGCATACCCTAGCACTACCACAACAGCACTTTTAAGGCAGGCTAGTGGCATTGTTAGGTTTATTTTATTTGTATTGTTTTAGGTGTGTTTTTCTTATGAATTTATCACATATAAGTTGGATATAAGTGGGCCTAAGATCTTCATACCTTAATTAGCTGAGGTATTTATCATTAATAAACATCACTCAGTTATTCTTGAATTTAAACTCAGAGTCCGTGGTGGGCTTTATTTTTACACTTACACATTTGCAGAAATAAAACATTACTTTTAACAGGCTAAACCTGAGCGTATTATTTCCTTAGAATCACCAAAAAATTACATAAGCAACAATACAACTTCACTGATGTTTATCTATAGTACTGTGAAAATAGTATTGCTAGGTAACACTAGCAGTCATGCTGTGGAAGCTTGGCCATGGGTGTGGCTGAAACACCTGGACTTAGGAGGGGAGTCCACATACAAGTTATATTGTCTTGTTACCTAGGTGTGCCTAATCGGAGACTGTGTTGGAGGCATCCTGGGGTTTGATGCTCTCTGCAGCAGCAGTCAGACAGTGTGTGAAAGCCAAACCAGTAGTCGGCGTGGGAGTGTAGTAAGCGTTCAGGTAAGGCTAGTATGCTAGTAAGCCTCTCTACACATCTGAGTTGTACCTCATCTTTCAATGACCATTTGTGATAGATCTTCTGCCTCTTCATGTGTTCATTTTTTTGATCACTGGAGTACAGTTGGCTAGACATTCTCAACACAGCAGTAACACTGAAGTGTTACAGAAAATCCCAGCCCTTTTAATCCATGTACAGGGTTGCGCATGCCTTGCAAATTGTGCTGCAACACATGGACTACTATCATAATTGTACACTTGTATAATTGTATTGTATACTCACCTAAACGGCCCATGAGTGTGAGCAGAAGGTAGGTGTACCTAATACACAGGTAAATCAGTTTATGAAAGAGATAAGAAAAGAAGGGAGCAGCCTAGATATTGTACCATGTACATTCAAGTAAAGAAATTGATTCAAATGAAACCTTTGAAATTGTTTAGTTTATAACACTCTTTGTTCATCTTTCTATCACCCTAAGGACCCAGACCTCCTGTCCCCTGGAATCATCATCAACTGCAGCCAGGACAAGTCTTCTGGATCACTGTCCACCCTGGAAGGGAGCCGACAACTTAGCCGCAGTAATATAGACATACCCCGTTCCAGTGGTCCTGATGACCCTAGAAAACAACCTCCCCGTAAGCGGAGTGACTCCTCCACATATGAGATGGATACAATCAAGCAACACCAGGCCTTTCTGTCCAGGTATGTCGTACTGTGTTATATTCTGTGCTATTTCATATGATATTTTATTACATAATTCATTGTAGCTTCTTTAATTATAACTAATTTTAGGACTGGTCTGAACATCATTCTACATGTTCTTTGGTACTCATATACTAATTATCAGTACTACCCTGATTTGTTTTTCTTTTTAAACCAATATATTTGTTTTTCAGCAGTACATAAAATTAGTAAATTAAATTAAATTATTACTGTGTTTCCCCTGCTCATACCAAAGAAAACAACAATACATACAAAAGAAAATGTGCTTGCACTAATTACAGTACAGTATCTATAATGGTAACATCAGTATTTTACAATCTAGCACTGCAGGAGACAGCAGTTCAGTGTACACTGTACAGTATGCATACAGGTTTAGATTTTGATAAGGCGCCCATGGTTGTACACAGTTTTTTCAGGGTCATTCCTGGTTTATAAGGAATGTTGATTTAAATAAGATGCCTCGTTCACCTCTAGCTAAAATGCTGCTGTTGCTACCATAGAAACAGACTGTTAGAGCAATTAAAATTGTTGTCTTTTTTGTCCCCAGTTTGCACTCCAGTGTATTAAGAAATGATCCAGGCTCACGCAGATCCAGTAACAGTACAATGTTAGAAGGCGGTGCATTAGGGAAGTTTGACTTCGAAGTTTCGGACTTCTTTCTCTTTGGCTCCCCCCTGGGCTTGGTTCTTGCCCTTAGGAAGACTGTAATTCCTATGCTGGATGGTAAGAGCTTCTTTTTGTCTTTTGTCTCAACATACTTAATGTTACACAGTCTTATAAAAAAAACAAAAACAAAACTAGTTAGATCAGTTATAGAGACCCTATCAGTAACAGTTATAAAGTAACCACATAAAAAGCTAGCTCGATGTCAGAACCTTTAAAAACATCTTATTTTATTAATTTGTTTTTAAACCAGATTGAATTTTTCTCTTGTTCTTTTTTGTAGTTTATTTTTGTACATGTTTCTTCCACTTCAACTTTTTGACAAACCTCAGATTAAATACTGTGATACGTATTGTGTATTGTGAAGCTGGTCATATCAATCACACTGTCTACTTGGAAAACATACAGCTTAGAACTGGTGGTGGGTGGATCGATCCAATTATCGATACCAACGTTGGTATTGATATTGATTGATACCAGTGTAATGAGATTGATACTTTAGTGCTGGTGCTTTCAAGTGCATCTCCAGTAACAGCACGGAGCGGCTTACTCTGCTTTTCCTCCCCCGCTTGTGTTTTGATGTTGTACTGACAAGTGACTCAGGAGTGCCAGGCGTATGCAACCAAGCAGCGCACACACACACACACACACACACACACACACAAACAGAGACAGAGAAGAGAAATGGCAGAAAGGAAGAGGAGTGCCCTGTGGCTAAATTTTCAGGCCGAAAATGAAATAACAGCGAGGTATCTAATTTGTAAAAAAGACTGTAAGTTACAGTAGAAATGTATGTATGTAAATCATAAGCAAGATAACACAAGCTATAGAAAAAGAGAGAGGAGGAGAGAAACCCCCACCCCCTGGCCCCAACACACCCAGGACCCAGACCCTTTACCCCCGACAAGAGAGCTTCTGGGAACATTTCTTTGAACTCAAGGCTTTGGGGGTTGTTTAGTTATTTGCACATTATTTATTGTATATTCACTAATTGTCTTCTTTTCAAAGCCTGAAAAGAAGTACACTGAAGAGGAAAAAATAAATAAATTTTGTTTGGAGTGATAATTTTGTGTACTTTCTTTATTTAAGAAAAGTTATTATTAAGTTATTGTTCTATTCTTATTGTTATTATGATAAAGTATTTTCTGTTTATAACTTTGGCCAGATTCTGTCCTGGGTTGTAACTTATTAATAATTCCAAGGAAAAATACTAAAACACTTAAAGCTCATGCAAATTCATTCAAATTTAGCAATTTGATGATGCATCCACCTTAATTATTACAAAAGAATCAATATGGGTATCAGTGATACTGGCCCTGTATTTACTTGTTATGGGATCGATACCAAATCTTGTAGTATCGCACACCACTACTTAGAACTAGGAATTGTTAGGTTGTGATTAACATTCTCCTCTGATACCCTCTAGTGGCTCAGCTTCATCCTGCTTGCCAGCAGGTCTACAACCTGTTTCACCCAGCAGACCCATCTGCCTCTCGCTTAGAGCCCCTGCTGGAGAAGAAGTTCCACCTGCTCCCTCCCTTTAACGTGCCCCGCTACCAGCGTTTTCCCCTGGGGGACGGCAACTCAGCCCTTCTCGGTAAACTTACTTATTTCTAAAAATAAAAGTTAACATGTATATACTCAGATGGTTTCTGTTTTGTCATGTATTTGGTATTACAAGGGGCGTTCAATCATTTTCTACCTCAGTAAGAAAGAGTTTTGAAAATATTTTTTGTTTTGTTTATAGTCCCCTGATAAAAGTCATTACAGGAAAAGTGAATGAAGTGTATGGATTCATACACTTCATTCACTTTTCCTGTAATGACTTTAACCCTTTAAAAAAATCTTCTGTTTGACCTTCAAACCAGGACATCACAGCTGCCTTGGTGTCTTCATCACTTGAAAACACTGTCTATGTAGAGATTACTTTAAAATTCAGAACAGGAAACAATCTGATGGAGCCAGGTCAGGGCTGTAGGGTGGATGATTCAGCTGTTTGAACCCACATATTTGGATGGCAGCCTGTGATAGACGTGACATCTAAACTAGTGCATTGTCATGAAGAAGCAGCATGCCTGCTGAGAGGACTGTCTCTTGGATTGTTAGACTGGCACTGAGCCACAACTGTGCATGAGTGACCTTGAGACATGTCACAACATGCCCAGACTTGTTTCTTTCTTGCTTGCTACTTTCTTTCATACTCAGATAGATAAATTATTGAACACCTCTCATAGCATTGTCGAATACTCTCTGCACTATATTTTGGTATGACCAACTACCTTGTTTTAGTATAGACATTAAGACCTAATGTCTAGACAGCTATTAATGATCAGGTTTTTTGTGGTCTGCACATGCCCAACCTGTTATGACATCCAGCCTACCCTGCCCAACCCACAAAAATATAAATCAATGATCTGGTCCCTATCCAGCCTTTTTTTTAAGTTTTGCTTAACTTTATGAAGTGAGATGCATAAACAGACTGAGTCACTCAAGGAAAGTGACTTGAGTAGAAGGAGGTGGCACTCACTTATGATATCAGATGTTAGTTACTAGCAGATCATTTCTAAAGAAGAGAATTGCCAGTGGTGTTTTCTGGGTTAGGTAATATTTTCTGATGTTAGACGACACTCCTGAAATGAAAATCTAAAATGACACTGGTGTTATGTAACTGTAATTTTAAGTTTTTATATTCTCCTAAGAGAACAGCAAAGCCACTCTCCTATTTTGGACACTCTTCAATTCCAGTAATAGGATTTTCAAACTTTAGGACTTTCAGTTTCATTTTTGTACATTCAGTGTATGAACCACCTCACTCCGTCACTGAGCTCTTACTAGCACTAATGCTAGCATCTTATTGCCCAAAAACTAATTGTCATAGATAAAAAAAGGTAATCTAAAATAGTTAAAATATATATTGTTCAAGGAGTAACAAAGAGATGTTTAGCCAGGTTGTATCCAGGGAATCTCAAGCAAGCTAAACATCGAATTGATAGTTAAGACTGCAGTAGAAACTCCCTCAAGGGCAAGGGCATGGTAATGAGGACTAATTAACAGGGTCGTTGTTTTGTTGATATGTCCTAGCTTATTCGTGATTTTTTGTCCATTCTTTGACTTCCTTTTCTTTCCTCCCTTCTCTTGACCCTTCCAACCCCTTTTACCAAACCTTGACCCCATTGTTTTTCTCCTTCACCTTTAATTCTTGATCCCTGACCCTACTCAGTGGAGGCAGTACAAACACACCCTCAGTTGCTGCTGGAGAGTTCACAGCATTGTCAGGAAGTTGTCAGTGAGACATGCATCTCCGTGCCTGTGCTCCACTGGCCCGAGAACATATCCAAGGCCTCATCCACATCACCCGACTGTGTGTAGCCTCTTCTGTTCGTCTGGCCAATCCCTGTTTGTGCTGTTAGGGGTGTTAGGGGTGCACAGTTTGTCAGTGGTCAATATATTATTGGCTAATCGACTTTTAAATATTTTAATAAAATTTTCATTATTTCATTATTTTTCATGACAGTTTTAAGAAACACTGTAACTGAGGATAGTGGACAACACTACTGCCATGTGCACTGAAGACTCAACACTACTGCTCCATGCATTTTACCTCATCCAAGGAGGAGCACCCCTGTGCCAGGCTCCTTTTGTTGCATTCACCTGCTAAATATGAGCATGTATTTATAAATGTTTTTCATGTCCGATTTAGTTGTTTAATGGCTTTATGCAGATGCAAAATAAGTTTGAAAATAAGGCAGACAAACTCAAATAATTACTTTATTTGCTAAGTTTAACATATTGTAAAAAAATAATAAACCATGAAAAAATTGTGCCAGGGCTGTTACACAGACCACATTTATGTTTTAGTTTTTCCAATATGTTAAATGTAAATAGTTAAATTAAAATTAGAATTGTGCAAAAAAATGTGTAAAAATGTGTGGTCTCTGTAGAGGACGTGTATTCATTTTCACTTAGAATATCAACTAAAGGGGACCTATTATGCAAAACTCACTTAAAAAAATAAACTTAAAAAAAAACAAGTTGTAATAGGTCTTTGGGCTTTACAAAACATGTTCGTGAAGTTCTTTGCACAAAATCACTCATATAAAGAGATATCACCAACTTTATTCTTCACAGTTTCCGTCCTTTTCAAAACGCGTCGTTTCAGGCTCTGTCCCTTTTATGCAAATAAGATGCTGCTGGCTACGCCCCACCCATCTTATGCTTAAGATGTGCGTTTAACTTCTGGAGTTTACATTAGAATCCATGTCCTTAACACCAGTGAAACTGTTTATCTCTTTCTTTCCTTCTATCCCTTCAATCTGTGACGGTGGTCCTAGCCTGTATGGTGACCAGGCTGAAGGAAGGAAAGGAGGGAGAAAGCGTGAGAGATACACTAGGTGAACAGAAGTATTGGGACACTTACCACATGTGGAAAAGGCAGAAAATAGGCGGTATCCAGCTGTACATGTTCGACCCCGAGTCGGACACAGAGCAGGACAAACACACTTCATGCGTGCTGGTAGACATTGCGCTCGGTTTATCCGTGCTCGTAAAACTAGCAGACGTAATGGCGGATCTGGTGTTGGGGCGCAGCGGAGCGCGCCTTACTGTATACGGGAACAAAACACGCATTTTATGCCGTGATTAGTGTATTTTACGCCAATGTCTTTTCCTTAACCAATAGCGGAGGTCGTTTTATTGTGTTTTGAGCGAGTTTTTGCCACTGCAGTGGTCAGGCACGGCTGAATTCATCATACATAAAGCTGCAAAGACCCAAGATGGCCGCTGAAAGGCGTGACAAGCAACAGGCTAGTGGGCAGGGTCTCGACGGATGAGGGGCGGTTCTATGCAATTTTGAAACGGCTCGTTTTGAAAGGGACTGAGAATGTGAAGAATAAAGCTGGTGATATCTTTTTATGTGAGAGTGATTTTGTGCAAAGAACTTCATGAACATGTTTTGTATAGCCCATAGACCTATTTATAACTAAAGTGAGTTTTGCATAATAGGTCCCCTTTAAAATGCAGTTCGACCATAGGTGGCAAAACCTTTGTGTATAACTCAAGCAAATTGATTATTAATATTAGTATCAGCTACGGCAAACTGTATTTTTGGGTTATGAACAGCCCAGAAATTCCACATTGGTGCATCCCTAATTCCTATTGTTGATTTCTTTTTGTTTTGTCTGTTCTTGTGGTTCTTTAGCCTTACCCATACAGGAAAAGAATGATATTATATGCTGAAAATGTATTATATGCTCAGTTTCTCTGACAGTGGTGCAGTGACCTTACCTAGGAATGTGTACAGCTAGGTTGTTTAGTTTTATTCATAAACCTTTCAAATTCATGAATCCTAAGCCAGGGTTCTGGTCCTGAAAGAGCCAGTTTACATATGGTAACTAAAGTGATTCATTAGCTACAGTATGAAGGTAATCTGCTGCTTCAGGAAGGAAGAATACAGTTTTAGTGTGTGAAGAAGCCAGCATTTTAGATATATTTATATGACTTCACTAAAATAAAGTCCTGTAATTTTATTTCAGTTAATAAAGGTGGTTAAGTTGTAATGTAAAACAGTGACTCTGCTTTGCTATTCCCAGTATAGAATGCTACATGTACATCTTCTGATCTTGCCAAAATCAGTTCCAGCCTTCTGTCTTGCACCTGGTTGTACAAGCCATTGCAGTATTAATTTTCACATTTTAAGTGCTCACAAAGTTCAGTTGCAAATCTAGACAGTGTCAATGTATCTCTGTCCCAGAGCACAAATGTATTAAAAAGGTATAAAGAATAAGAATACCAAGCTCTTTTTTACTGACAACTTTGATAAATACGCCTTTAAATTATAACGTCTTTTATCCTGTAAATGGGTAAAGTGTAGACTGTACACAGAGTTAGTGTCACACTTTGAGGGCAAGTGTTATGTCTTTCCTCTAAGTGCATGTGTGCATGTGTGTGTACCATGTTGTTTACTTTGAGTCACAAAACATGCTGGACTGATTTTGACTTATTGGAGATATTTTAACAGTCGAAGTGTGCCAAAGTTTCGTAATATCAGATTGCTATTTTTGTCTCAAATTGGCATATAGGCTTTGAAGTCTCTCAGAAGTATTTTTTTTCTAGTTGTTTTCTTACAATCCATTCAATAGCAGCTGTGTTTGATATAATAACATCAGGGAAGCACTGGAGAAGAACCAAGTTAGCCTCTTTCTTGAGTTCACAGGGGCTTACATATCAGTGTCACTGAACATCTCTTTGCAGTGCATTATTTTTATGCTTTTTCCTGTTTTTCAGCTATAGTTTCTTGGTAAGTATTGGTTTACAGAAATTAATTTATGGAAAAAAAAACCGTCGACTGAAAGTGAAATTATTTTTGTCCACGTATGGTTTTGTTACAGGATGCATTCAGATTTATATTTTCTTTTGTAATATACTCAAGGAAATCACAAATAAGTAATGATGTTACAGCAGTGCTTTATATTGTATTTTTAACCTAGATATTACAATTTTTAACCCAGATATTACAATTCAAAAAACATGAAAAATACACTAATAAAATAATTGGTTTATTTATCTGTGCATAGAGTCAACCAAACATTGTATATATTTTGATATTTTGTTATAAACTTAAATCTTACTCAAACTAGCCAGTAAAAGTTTTGCAGTACCTATATGATGTAAGGACTAAAAGCATTAGAACTTTTGCCATTTCCAACTAAACATTGTTTTCTGCCACCAAAGCATTACAAGATAAGGAATTCTGATAATTGTCCTAATTTGCATGACCACTTACTTTAGGAATAGCATCAGTGGCACACAAACTATTGCAATGCAAAATTCATCATATAGTATACCCTGTCCATCCACCCCCTCATTATATGTGTGTGTTTGTGTGTGTGCATATGTTTCTGAAGTCTGAAGGTGTGTGTCTAATGGGCTCTCCTTGTTTCGGCTCACTAGCGGATGTTGTTCAGTCTCATGGTGGTGTCTTCATGGACAGTTCGTACCCCTCCTCCCCAATATCGGCCCCCCAGTGCCGCGGCCCAATGAGACGGGCCAGTGAGGTCAGCATTGCCAGCCAGGTCTCAGGGATGGCAGACAGTTACACTGCCTCCAACATAGCCAACAGTAAGTGTGCCCTACTCATGCTCTGCTCTCTCTCTCTCTCTCTCTCTCTCTCTCTCTCTCTCTCTCTCTCTCTCTCTCTCTCTCTCTCTCTCTCTCT